>VXAW01005869.1:379884-466990 GCA_013399735.1 Tyrannus savana
CGTCACTCAGCGCGCGCGGGGCGGTGCCGGCCGTGAGGCGGGTCCGGCCGTGAGGGGGCCGCGGAGCCGCAGAGTGAAGGTTAATTAGCTTGAGAAAGAGCTTTGAGATCNTGAGTCTATTATTCTAATTCCTCAATTGCATGCTTTTAATAAATAAGCGATGGGTGGTTTGTTGTTTGTTTGGTTGGNGTCAGATAGGCTACGGCACTGAGTGTTTCTTTAAACACCGTCCCTGCACCACCTCCCTTGGCAGCCCGTCCCCGTGTCTAATCACCCNACAATCCAAACCCATCTACCGACGCGGGGCAATCCAGAACCCCGCACCACAAAGCCCTGGCGACCCGAGGGGCTCTGGGGGAACAAAGACAAAGCCACCAGTCTGCCCATGTCAGGAGCTGCCACACGGACACACGGACACACGGANGCCCTCGGCACAGTTTGAAGCTGTGTCCTCTTGTTCTGTCGCTTGTTTCCTGGGAGACCGACCCTCACCTGGCTACACCCTCCTGTCAGGGAGCTGTAGAGAGTGACAAGGTCCCCCCTGAGCCTCCTCTTGTCCAGGCTGAGCCCGCCCAGCTCCCTCAGCTGTTCCTCACATGGACGTGCACTCCAGACCTTTTCCCCAGCTCCATTGCCTTTCTCTGGACACGCTCCAGCACCTCAATGTCCTTCCTGAAGTGCGGGGCCCAGAACTGGACACAGGATTCGAGGTGCCTCGGCAGTGCCGAGTTAAGAGGGAGAATCCCTGCCCTGGTCCTGCTGCCGACACTATTGCTGACACCGGCCAGGTCCATTGGCCTTCTTGGCCACCTGGGCATCGCTGGCTCATGTTCAGCTGCTGCCGACCAGCACCCCCAGGGTGAGGTGACCTCAGGACAGTGGTTGCCCACCATGATGAGGTGGGAGTGGGGCTCGCTGGAACGGCCCTTGCGCAGCTGTCAAGAGGGGCAGGTTGTAAGGGTGTTGCTTCATATTGTAAATTAAATAGAAATTAGGTAGAAATAGAGCCTGGGCAGGGCTGGCTGAGCTGTGACCCAGCTGTAAAGGTGAGGAGCAAAACTAACTCTCTGGATATCCGCAAGTGCTTCTTCACTTAAAAACAAACAAACCAAAACGTGAAAAATTTGGTTTTGATTCTGGTAGTTTTCCATCAGCCTTTTATCTCCTCTTGTGTTCTGAAGCTCTAAATTTCACTAGAAACTGAAGTGCTGAAGGGGATAAAAATCCAAGCTGTATTTCCAATTCCCACCTTTCCTAGTTGAGGATCTATGCTATGTATAGGTCCACAGCCCGTGCTCTGTATGAACACAAATCCCACCCCACTTCACAGCAGTGTACAAAACCAATATCCTATTAATGATGCATGGGAACACACAGCTTATTAATCACTTTATAGCTGGCACTGCCTATCTGGTAAATATCTATGTGTGTGTATATACACCTATATGTATATGTGATACCTCCTCCCCCTCCCCCTGCTCTAGGAACTGTAGTAGTGGACAAGGTTCTTTTAGTTGTTTTATTAATGTCTTTTTTTTTTTCCTCCTTCATTAGGGTTCTGTTACAGGTGTGAGCCTGAGACCAGGCCAAGACTAGAGACGCACATCGCTGCTGTTGTTAGTAGGCTGTGCAGATGTGGCTGTTGTGCACGGGAAACTGAGCTGGATCCCATGTGTAGCACAAAGTTGACATCTCTAGCTGGGTGTCCCTCAACAGCAATGTGCTGTCCCAGTCCCACAGTGTTACTCTCAGCTGCTAGGAAAAATTGTGCTCACATTTGCTGTTGTTTTGGGTTTGATTTTGGCCTCGCTCAGATCCGGAGGTGTGGGGAGCTGCCTCTGCAGTGGCTGGGATCAGTCACTAGAGGGTACAGGTGCACCTGGATTTAAGGAACTGCTCTAAATAGCTGGAAATGATAATATTTGTCTTGGACGCCAGAAATGGCTCAGCTGCTTAACTCCGTTATAAAATGAAAACGAAGCACGGACAAGGAGTTTGCTAATTCCACCAAAATGTTTAATACCATAGTAGATTTTCATTGAAGTACAGAGCTAATGTGAATATTTGTACAAAATATGTGGTTAAAAATAGTATTGATTTATAATATATACAGATATGTCACATCTGTGTCAGAAATGCAGACACTCGAATGAAACCATGAGTAATGCTTTTAAATCTACAACAACATACACGAAATATTTCTGCAGCTACCCACATTAGGACAACTTGCCAAACTGACACTTAAGGATCCGTCAGTCGTTACAGATGGCATTTCTCTCGGAAGTTTCTGAACAAGAACTCTGCTCTAAAATGGATTCAAAACATTTACCTTCATTAACCCAACAGTGAAGAGAACACATCTGTGTGACACTAATGTAGACACAACTTCCTCGCACTAGATAAACGATCAGTTACAATAATTTGTTAAACCAAGGCTGATTTTCTGGTGAGAATAATAGAGAAGTTTAATCCTTGCTGGATACTCTTACTGATGTGAGGAAACCCCTGACCCAAATGGGCCCATAATATAACTCTCAGTTACGTGGATCTGAATCCTGAAGTCTGTCTTAAGGTTCTGAATAGCTTCATTTTTCATTTGAGGCTGCTCACACTTCACAGCTTTCCCAGCCTAACTCCAGCAAGAATCTCACAAACAAACAACCCCGATCTAGGCTTTTGCTGCATCAGGACATATTCCCATATTAAAATGACTCTTGCTGCAGCCTCAGAACCTCTGTGTAGTGATTAAACAAACTGACAGAAGGGGACAGAGAATTCAGGCTGGTTTGGTTTTTAAAGTTTTCTGAGCATCTCTGCAGTGGAGGCATTTGGGGTTCCTGCCCATCCTATGGGAGTGCTGCTGCTGTTCTGCCTCTAACAGTGCCAGCTTCCCTCCCCTCCAAGCCAAAGCAAATATACTCCACAGTTCAAATAGACCTGTGGGAAAGAGCTTTTACATTTCCTCCCTGGTAACCCTGAATGCTGCAGTTTACAAGTACTTAAAAAAAGAGCACAGCTCATGTTAGAAAAACATCTCCTTTTAAGAGGAGGCTGAAATATTGAAAGCTGCTGTGCTCCCCTAGAAGATGGGCTAAACCAGGAAAAGCCATGTTTGGATTTTTGGGGTTGGTTATTTTTGTTTGTTTGTTTGTTTTGCTAGCATAACTAATTATTCAGGAGCTTTGTGTGAAGGTGAGTATAAATGAGGGTCTAGCTGGGACTTCAGTCCATACCTGGTTTTGATTTTTGGTAGAACAGGACTTAATGTCTTTTCTTAGGCAGATGGGAAGGAAATGCAAAGGTCTTAAATTCACACTGGTATGTGAGAGAAAGCCTGAAGCAGCTAAAAGTCTAGTGGTAAAATGTTTGCCCCTAAAGGAGGACCAATAATAAATTCACTAAAGGATCTTTAGAGGATCTGGAAACACAGTAACCATAATCAGCCTGCAATCCTCTGGGACACACAGCTCTCTGTCATTCACAGCTGCAGCTCTGAAGCTCATTTCCCAGTGCTGCATCCAGTGCCAAGTAAGATGGAAGAGCCACAACCAGCGTGTCAGTAACACAGCAGTAAAACAGCATTTGAGCTGGGCTGGATGGAGAACCTCACTGTAGTGGGGAAAGCTCATTTGGTGCTCAAAGTGAAGAATAAACCAGGCCTCCTGCATTTCACCTCTAAAGTACTCCAGAAGAAGTTCACTATTACTACTTTTTCTAATAAAACACAGCAGTTAAGGCCTGTGTTTTCCAAAGGAATCAAAGAGCTCATAGTTTACATCTCCAGCAAGATTTCTTAAGCAGATCTAATTTTTGGAATCACAAAACAATCATCCTTTGAGAAACTAAGCCTTTTATGCCAGGCACACAGAAAAAAGAATGTTTTCAAATCCAGTATAAGAATTTCACAGGACAGTTATCAGCAAACTCATCTCCCAGTTTCCAGTCCTTTGCAAGATCCAGTACAAACTGATGCAAGAGACAACAAACAATTCATTTCAATTTTTATAAAAATGAATGTTATCAGAACTGTTTCCCCAGCCTGGTTGGCAGCTGGATGCCATGTTCCTTATCCAAGCACTCATGCCCACTGCATCACCCATGATTATAAAAGCATGGTGACAACCACATCAGGGCAGGGACATGCTTTTGCTCACCAGGGACTGTGCCACAGGGGTTTTTTTGGGTGTACATCGAGCCAGAGCAAGTTCACATGACTCTGAAACTGCAACAGCTTAAAATGGAACAAGGCATATCCTGCCAACGAGAAGGCTGCTTTTCCTCTAATTTCTACTGAAACAGAGTTTAGCCTATGTCACACATTTAAGCATTTTCAGTTCTACCAGGGGTATACACCACACTACTCAGTTTACTGATATAGTTTAACTCTTTAAATGTTGCTTTTCCAAACGCCAATGCAAGCAGAACACAAAAATACTGTTTGCCATATTTATTATTTTAAACTAAGCTCTGAATTATACAAGTGTAAAAGTGATTAATTAGCCAATAGCTTTTTAACAGTCCTATAAAATATGACTAAGTAGAATATTTCAAAAGTATGTACAATGCAATGGAAACGCTCACGGCATCTGTGGCAGTGCTTAGACAAACCACTGGAATCACGTCTTGTGAGGTGGTTCGGTCCATTCCTCAGTACAAACAACAGTCTGTCTTTTTGCAAAAAGCTTTTTCGGTGTTGCTGAACAGGAGGGAGGGGGGGAAAAGACCAAAATATAACTAACCCATCCCTCCCACCCAGTTTAGGATCAAATAAATGCTGAACGGTTTATCCATGGGGAGAATTTTTAAATTATAAAGCACTTCACAGTACTTATGTCTGGTGTTTTGTTATGGTTGAGGAAGGGATGCTCTTGACATGTTTTCTTGCCAAAACCAAAGTGTACTGGAGTGTGTCTGTGTATGTTAAGAATGGGGGTTTGTACTACCTTGTCCTTATTTCAAAAATCAAGACCGCAGAAATTCTTTGTTGTTCTCTTTTAAAAGAGGAGATTCCAAAATACCTCTTCTCCATGCACTGGAAATGTTTTCATGCTTTAAACTGTACAGAGGAAGTAATTAAAAGTTCAATTTCGTATCTGAAGAGGTCAGAAAGGACAAGCAGGCAGCAGGCAACAGAAACAGCAACTGTACTCCCCTGATTTCCTTCTTTTAATTTCCAAGGAGCAGTGGGAGCACTGTCCACCCGACAGAGGCCCCAGGGCATCACCGCCAGCTGCTCTCACCGGCTCCTGCTTTGGGAAGGAAATTAAAAGGATGTCAGCTGTGTCACTGTGCCTCAGGAGCTGGAGTGTAACATTCTTCCAGGGTTAAGACATAAAAGAATCTACTGACACCTGTGAGAAATGCAAGTCAGAGCAACTGAGCTCAGAGATGCTACAGAAGAGCAAATTCCCACCGGGAAAGTAGGGGCTTTGCCTCTGATTTACTGAATTAAATAGGACAGTTCCCCTTCCAGATGGTCAGCATTTTTTGAAAGAAGCCTTCCTTCCATGCCAGGCAAGAACTAGCCTTTAGCAAAATACCAGCTTCTCTCAAGGGTCCCAGATGCTGTGACTTTGATGATAAGGACATTATTTCATCACATCTGAAACATTTTCCTTCTGAAGACCATTATTTTATCATATATAGGTGATATATAAGCTTTGACCATAGTTACAACAGGCTGCTTTGAATTTTCAGGTTTGCAGTTGTGTTTCTATTTCTGTGCTTTAAGCAATGAGCCGTGTCCCACTGCCTCCTGGGTAGCACTACACAGCTTTACACAGCCCAGAGTAGTCAGCAAACAGGGCCTCATTTTAAATCTATCTGAAAATGCACTTTGAGGAAAGAAAGTTTAAGGTCCAGTGATTTAATCTGCAGTATAGTTTTACATCATTTGAGGCCAAAGCCCTTGGTTCAGAACCAAGTCTGAGAGCATGGATACAAGGACAAGATTCAGCCTCCAACAGTCTTGACTGTAAAAAAATCTGGAGTATCACTTTGATTGGTGATGATCTCTGATCACTTACGTGTTTAAATCTTACTGTCCCTGTTTATATCTTACTGTCCCTGTTTATACTGGTCTAAACCCCAAGTACTTCAGCGTTCTGTGTGTTCTCAAAAAAACCCAGTGGTGTTACTCCTGAAATACCGTGTGGGGCCTATGATGATCTTGTTTTCAACAAGAACATCAGGGTACAGCTGTAGGGCTGTGAGTGTCAATTTGTTTACTTAAACCAATTCTAAATACATCACTGAAAAAATAATTGAAGTGAAACCTCTAAGGAGTTACTTTAGGAAAACTTTACACAGTCATCATGAGGATATTAAAGCCCCATTTTCTGTTCAGTCTCTCCTGTGGTTAATGTGCTTCTATCAATGTAACACACACACACACACCACGATGTCCATAATGCAGTAACAAGTATCACATTATAGATATATGCTAAGTAAAGCACTGTATCTCATCAGGAATATCAGGGGGCTGTGGTGGTCAGAGAATGAACTGTGTGAGAATGACGAGTCCTCATTCTCAGAACATCCTCACCATGCACATTGTGAATGCCATCTCCTGTCCTCACTGACAGAGCAACGCTCTTGTTGTCCTGGAAGTGCCGCTGAGCCAAGACCGCAGCAAGGGGAACTTGACCCTGCTGAAGCTTTGTAGCCTTGCTGCTAGTTAAGGGTGCGATGGAACCCTCCCTCAGAAACCAGATCATTAGGTTTTATGGCAAAAGATCTCGACTACAGAACCTAAGCTGACTTTTCAGATCCTAGAAGGAGCTTCCAAGATGTATTTACTTATTTTAACCTCCAAAGGATTTTAAACCGTGGAATCTCGCTGTGCCATTTCAGAGTCACTTTGGGGAGTACAGCTGCAGCTAATTAGCTTAAAAATCCCACCGTACCTTACACATATGCTCAGTTTCTGCAGTATTAATTTCAGTGGAACTACTCATGTGCATAAATTAAGCGCATGCTTAAATATATGCAAAATCTGAGCTCAAATGTCTAGAAAATATGTTCTCAAAATGACAAGTATGCATTAAAAAAATAAATCATCATGGAAGATCTGCCAGACAGGGAATCCGGGATCTGTCTGCTGTCAGCCATGATGCAAACACAGAACAGTTTTTGTAACCCAGTATATATTGCAAGTGAAAGAAACATGCAGGACAGAGTGAAAAAAGGGGATTCAGTTGCATGCAGTCTAATTTCAAGTGTGTAATTATGGTCCTGTTTTCTTTGGCCTAAAAAAAGAGAAGGAAAAAAAAAAAACCCAAACAACAAAAGAACTCCAACTAACCTCTCCTCACCTCCACAAACCCAAACTGCATACAGCTCAAAAATGGCTTTGAAGCACGGGAAGTGGGAAGGGAAAAGGGCTGAATATTAGAGATGTACACGTAATTACTGACAGTTTCAGGGCTATTCACCACACCACTAGGAAAGCATTCAGCCTGCATCATTACTGGAACTTACAGCTATGACAGAGAGCAAGGAATCCCATCTTAAATGAGCAGTCAGTCAGCTTCTCTTCCTCAGACTCAGAGAGAAGTACTACTCATACCTTGATGGAAGATAAACTGACAATCCCTGTTGATATTCTGGCTCCCTCCTCCTCAGAGAGAAGGACTGACAGACACCAGACCCTCCAGCAAGCTGCTGCCTCTCCCCTGAGCCCAGGGAGCTCTGTCTCACATCCCTGCCACAATGACAGACCAGTGTTCTCTACAGCTGCTGGTGGAAGAGGGTGGCTTTCTGCTGTTTCTAAAAATATTGCAAAGATAGTGTTCCTTACAGAAAATTCCAGGGGGATGAAAAGGCCACAAAGCTGCTAGTAGGTTAAAAACAACATACATACCCCCTTTAAAAAAAAAATAAAAGAAAAAGGGAAAAAACCTCTCTGCTGGGAAGTGAGGAGGGCAGAGGAGCAGGCTGCTTGATGAAGGGCAGTAGCAAGTATCCTGGGAGCTTGAATATCAAGCCTGATATCAGTCTAATTTCCACCCTGAACTGTCTCTCTGGTAGCGGTGTTTCAGCACGCAAATTATAGCTGCGAAAACATCCTCAGACTGAAACCCTCCCTCGTTTCTTCCGCCTCGTTTTGCCCTTTCCAGCTAGATCTATTAGTTGGTGTGATATGGTTACATGTACAAAGATCTTTTTCCTAGCCCTTTTGTTACATAGGCTTGATTACTGTGAAGGGGTTTCAGTGACCTTAATGTCCCGGTACTCAGAAGGCAATGGCTGCCTTTGAACAGAACAAAGCAAACAAAAACCAAGAGCTGTGCTGGAGGAGAGACGTGCTGCTTCTGCCGGAGAGGCTCAGTTAGATACAGGCGGCGGCAGACCAGGGCGTCGAGTTTGAATGATTTTTGGCTTTGGAGAATTCTTTGGGTCCTCGTCGTCTTCCATGTCGCTGTCGCAGACGTGCACTACCACACTGGGAGTGGACTCTGTTCCCGCGTGCAGCTCGTATTTCTCTCCTGGAAGCACAGAAAAACAGTGGTATCAAAAGCTGGCAGTCCGGGCAGCAACACAGGCCGTGGCACTCCTGAACTGCAAAATAGTCCTGCACCTGGATAGGGCAGGTGAGTGTGTGCTGCTCCTAAATACAGGTGAGGGCCAGCAAGGCTGGACTCCGTCAGCTGTCACTACAGCTCCTCAGGATCCTGAGGGGCAGTGTGCATTGGTCTGTAAGGCACGATAAAATACATGCACCCTGGTGTCTGCAATGGTGCTTTGCACAAATATTGGTGCTGACAGCAGTGAAATAAACCCACAAAGTAGGAAGAAGAGAAAGAACACAGAAGTTCATGGTTAAGAAGAGGAACTAGAACTCAACCTATCAAACCTTTGGTGTGAAGCCATGTCACACCTTTTGGGTTGGGGCTGTTCTTTATTGTTGTTGTCGTTTTCCTTCAGTTTAGGGTGGCTCCAGTCACATTTAAAGTCCACTGGATTCTGCAACTTGTTGCCCTCAGAGAGATTTCAACCCTTGATCTAATTTCTCCAGAAATAAAAAAATACACATCTCTGCTCCAGACGGATTTTGAGTTTCAAAGCTCTGTAGCTGGGACTGTAACAAATTGTGTCTCTGCAGATGAGATTAGAGCACAGTCTGTCAATGCTCACTAGCAGGCTAAATGCTTAAACAGTACATTACATTTTGTAACTATCTACATTCCTTATTTAAGTCTCCATCCAGTACTCCTGCAAGGAAGATGAACATGTTTTGGGTGGTTTCCTGCCAGAGTCCACAAGCAGACAAAGGATCAGACATAGGACTTTCTGTCCAGCATTCAGCCTGCTGGCACTACGTGTGTTTTGGATTGTGCAAGGGATACAAGTAGGCACTGGTTATTAAATTGCTAGGAATTAATTCAGCACTTTAAAGAAAAAAACATTCCCTGCAAAATGTTCAGAGCTGAGGAAGGAGAGGTCCCAGTACACCCAGCTGACTTCTGTTTGTGGCACAGCAACTCCTAAATGCTGCGGCACAACCAGAACCTGGCAGTGCCAGGTGTTGTATGATGGAAGCAAATGGCAGTTCCTGCCTCAAAGCACTTATAGCTTGCTCGTGGCACTAATTTGGATATTTATTTGTGAGCCACTTTGTAGCAGAGTTGTTCATGTGAGGAAGGGGTTGCAGGTCTGGCCCTGCATTAGCACACGCAGTTCTGCGACTGTGCTCGTGTGCTATTTGTGCTGGCAAATTCCTGGTCCAAATAAGCCTGGGTGGCTTGAGACTAGAGGACATGCTGTATTTTTGCCTAAAAAATAGGAGGCAACTAGTGAATAATAGCTATAAGTCAGGCATCTTGCTGTGAGAAATATTTTACTGCTGTGATACCATTAATGTTGACATTTAACTGCTCTATTTTTGGCAACCTTTCCTCTGAATCCAAATTGAGCAAAGCATTACAGGTCTTGCTGATAGGCTAAAATATAAAAAAGAGAAATAGCTCGGTTGTGCTGCATTGAGAAATTATATGGTTTTTCTTTGCCCATTTTCCCTGCGGGCTTCAGCTAATTTCTCAGCTCTGGGCTGACGTCAATGCTGCCATCCAGCACCGAGGGCTGCATTGGTCACTGTCAGCGACAGGCAGCTCTGCAGTGCCACAAACACGCAGCACTGGGCTTGTCCTCCTACACCAGCACCGCCGAGTAAATCAGATTCACTGCCCTCTTAAAAGGCAATAATCCCGGTTCAAATGCCACATTCTTTTACTGCTCAAATCCTTCCCAGAAGGACCCATTCCACTGAAAAAGAATAGTGGAAATAAGTACAGACACGAGAAAAAAAATATTCAGACGCCTCTGGCACGAGTAACTGCAGCAGCAATTAATGTCACTTTGCAAACCAAAATGTGATGCACTTGTAAATTAGGTTTTTAAGACATACAGTTATTTCTGAGCAAAAATGAGCTGCAGACTCTGTTCTGTGCTCAGGATTATTCAGGCTTGCAGAACTGCGGCTCAAACGGCACAAAAGCTTTTCATGGATGAGCTAGGAACAGGGCAACAGTAACTCTGGGACTTTTGTACAGCTCCATCTTGTTCCAGAATGTAACCATTGTTTGCAAAATACACTGAGGTGGTAAATACAAAATAAAAATCTGATATATACAGCCAGATTAGCCCTTCCCTTCTGCTTTTTCTACGTGTTTTTTTTTTTTTTCCTCTTAAACAACATCTCCAGCATAATAAAAAAAAAAGAGTTAAATTTGCAGCAGTTCAACTACTGAAGCAATGGTTGAGTCACTGCCATTGAGTCATGTTTACCAGACCTACGTTGTCCCAAGCTATGAGTAGCAAGTCGAGTCAGCATAGTTAAAAGTCACCAGCTTCTGTAGCTAATACCAGTCCAGCATTTGCCCAGTGATCTCATCCAGCTGTCTCTGATGTGGCCTCCTTTGTGTTCTCAGGTCCTCCGTTGCCTCATGCTCCTACTACTCCCACTCACCCGAAGAACTCTAAGAGGCTAAGACAAAGGATTCCTGGGGAGAGGGGTTTTTCTCCTTCAGCAATCTTTGGCCTATCTCTATCCTTTAATAATAAGTTTAAATATTCACATAAGATGAGATAGCAATGGTAACTCACATAAATTTGCTCAGAAAAATATCACAAAATTTATCAAATATACTTGAACATCTAATATCTGCCTTCAGGATATAACACAGGGAAGAATTAAGCTGAGGCCCCTCACCACAGAGATTTGTCAGAAAATGTTTCTGACAAACCTCTGAAAAAAGCAGTGATGTTCCTTTATTCATTTGCTTCATATAAGAAAAACAATAAGAATTTGAAGTTTTCCCATTCAACAAAAAGTATAGCTATTTTTATGTCACTAGGCCCAGCCTTTGGTGACCACATGAGCCATGAGCAAACCTGCAGCCTCCGGTGACGCAAGGAAGACGACCACAGGAACAGCACAAAAACGACTTATGGCATTTCAGAATTAAAAATAATGGCATGGGATTTTCTATTCCTTTGAGAATCAATACTATGACCTTTCATTGATGGCGCAGCTCCTGTCTAATGAGGCCCTTTTGTCCAGCAAGGACAGTGCTCATAAACCTAATGAATAATGAACAAATGGTAATGATACTGTGTAGCTACCTCATCGCTGATTCATACTCATGAGCAAAGGTTAATGGGTTCAGAGCTGCCCATTCCACGTTAAATGTGGCATTAGCATCAAAAAAATACCTTCCACTTATATAGCCCCTTCATCCAAGTATGTTACAAATACTTGGGTGCAAATAACAACGCAGTCCTTTGTCTGGGTGCGCGTTTATGATGGAAGAGCTACAGTCCATCCCACAAAATACCTGCATACCATGGATGTGCCACGTGCAAAATGGAGGAGCTGCTCCCTGGAAGCCCATTACTGATGATGTTACAGGAGCAGGGCACCCTCCTCTCCTGACCAGAGGGAAAGTTTCCTCCACCCACCAGATGCCCTGTACCCTGCCCCTGGTAAGGGAAGGAAGGGCCTAAGCAACCACAGAACACTAGAGAGAGGAAGGACAGACCTCCTATCTAGCACCATTTGTTTGCCCCTCCATCCCCTTTTAGTCCTCTCTGGGAGTCATATAAAGTATTTAGGCTTTCCTTTGAATTAGTGAGAACAAACATGAGAGTTTGAAAACATCTGAGGACAGAAAATTTGCTGCACGAGACATGGTTTGAAATCCGTGCGTGGGGCATTTCCTGGGCAGGGTCCTGCTCTCTCCTGTTTTCCCCTTCCCTGAAGAAAGGTGAGCCAAACACAAGGTGGAGCAGGGGCAAGAGCTATGCATCCTTCCCAAGAAGCCCAACTAGAGCATGGCAGGACCAGCTACTTCTGAATGAAACAGCCAAGTGGCACAGACAGCTGCTGGGTCTCCTTTGTGTCCCAAGAGCCACCCCTGTGGACCCAAGAACCAACATCTGCGACACTTCAGAATGGTGCTTTTTTTATGTGAAAAATGTGTTTTACATGACCTGGAGTGTAGCCTGAGGTGCAAAGCCTGCTGGAATGCTGATGAGGGGCTGGGAAATGTGGAGAAAACCAAAACTGGTACAGACTCGTCTATATGGACTACTGGAGATAGTGCCCAAGCTGCACTGGTTTTCCAACAGTGGAGGTGAGTGGCAACTGAGTGAGTGCAGAATCACACCAGGGAGCATATGGAGCAGATAAAGTGCTCAGCACCCTGACCTGTACTGTGTGTTACTGTACAGTGCAGATCTCATCAGTGGAGCTGTGATCTGCAAATCAATGTCACGGGACAAGGGGAATTCGTGTGGGCAGCAGGCAGGAATTGAGGTTGGCAAGGGGAACCCAGGGTGGCACCTGGAGAAAAGCATTTTGCAGTGCAGAATTAGAAAGTAAGGTAGTAGGGGGCAATCTGTGGTGAAGAAATTGGGGTGACAGGTTTGAAGGAAGCAGTGGGGAAAGGAGGACAGATTTGGGCAGGTTGAGGAGTGGATAGGGAGAGGGTAAGACTGCTTTCCAGAAAAGAAAGGGCATATTCTCATGCCAAGAGGATGGTTTGTAGATCACTGCAATAATAATTGGCACAGCAAACAGCTGCCTTTCCTTTGAGAGGAACAGCTGTGCTGTAGATACAGTTTGGACCTGGATATTCCTTCCCCCTTCTACCCCCTACAAGCATTTCTCATACAAAATTATTTCTGGTCTTCCTTGGTGGATTGAAATTAAGACCTTATAAATTTTATGGAAAAGACATGAGGGCCTAGACTACACAACAGCTTAGTAGGTTGCAAGCATTCCTTTAGGAAAAGGTTAGGTCCAAGTCAGGACAGACAAGGATACAACGTGGACCTGCCAGGCAAAGAGCCAGCCAACCACCCCAGCTCAGCACAATGCCTTTGAGTCTACATTGGTATTTCAAATCTGGAAGTTCTCTTGACAGTGGGAACATTTTACATCAAACTGATTAATGCTCACACTTCTTTATTTGCAATACATTGAAAAAATTGTAGGCTGGTGGTCAGCACCAAGCACAATCACAGTTCCTGGCTCTGACTGATCTACGGCATTCCGTTCATGCCTCATTTAAAGCCTAATTTCTGCATCTGCAGAAAGTGAGAATATACATCAATCAACCAGGTTCTTAATTAAACATGCCACGATCTTCCCTAAGAGTAAATGCACCCTCACTGATCTCAATTTAAAGTGAAAGGACCAAAACCCAGCTTCCTTTCGAGTACAGCAGGAAGAAAGCTGTTCTGTTAGATCCCTGAGATGCCAGTCGGTCACTGCTGCAGCAAAAACACCTGTCCCAAAACTGAGCTTGGAAAAGAAGGGCAAATATTTTAACTCACTTCTTACATATTCATTATACCCTGGAGCAAATCTCCCAATGTTTTGCAGTCAGGGACAGTTCTGGTCTCTAATTTTGTGGCTGTGATGATTACAGCAGCATACTGTGACAGGAGGTGACCTGTATTCATGGAATGAGAAAGGAGTGTGTCCAAGTGGTGCATCTTGCAATCCCAGCGAAGTAGGTCAGTAAAACTCACCTTGTGCCGAGGACATACAAAGACACTATTCACTGTTTACAAGCTCACATGAGTTTTCCTGGTCCTTGGATATTTATTTTACCAAATCGCTAGATTTCACACAGCAAAGATTCCTCACAAGTTAAAGACCTGGAAGTCAGGCTCTAACATGCACAGTTCTGTGAACAATTGTGCCAGCATTTTTCGATAGCTGATAAGCCATAGTTACATTTTTTAATTGTGTTTTTGAATGAAAAAAAAAAAATCTCCCTTTGCTGCAGCTACCAGTGCTATTCGATTCCCAGCAGTACGTCTTTACTGCTGCAATACCAAGAAATGAGTGTCGGTGGGATTTGTTTTTCAATGAAATTCTAAACATAGTAAATGTACAAACTGAGAACAGCAACACTATTTTAAACCCGCCGCTGCAGTTAACTAAAATTGATCCCTCTAACGAGCACTAAAAATAGAAAGAAGAGAGCACACAGTGACTTTTCATGTTGCTCCCTGCAGGCTCCTTAAATCCGGGCGAATTTGACCTTCACGCAAAGCTGTCCCAGAGTGTGGGACAATGAGTGATATTTCACATTCCACTGCTCCAGAACAGGAATTGATTTATTACCCAGCTAGCTCGGGAATTCGTTTACATGTTTCCATTTATAACACTGCTGCATCAAAAGGAAAAGGTTTCTGTTTTTCTTTTATTCAGCAGTTTAGAAGCAAAGTATCAATTCTGGAAATAATAATATGCTGTATAGTACAAAGCATTACACCTCTGCCTTTTTCTATGGGGTTTCCTGATGA
Organism: Tyrannus savana; assembly: GCA_013399735.1. Taxonomy (NCBI): domain Eukaryota; kingdom Metazoa; phylum Chordata; class Aves; order Passeriformes; family Tyrannidae; genus Tyrannus; species Tyrannus savana. The sequence goes on from VXAW01005869.1 coordinate 394,702, forward strand.
AGGGGAATAAACCATAGGAATCTCTGATGCTCTCCTGATATTTATTTTCCCACTGTGAAGGATCCCATGTGAAAAAGATAGGAGATAATCCAGCAGATCTTGTGAATCATGAAACATCTTCCTGCACCCCACGCGCTCCAGCTCAGGTTACTCTGGTGCAGTTGCACAAGAGCCCCAGCAATAAGATGTCTGCAAGTGGAAGCTGCTCTCAGAGTGAGCAAGCAGGCATCTCCAGTACAGCTGGGGAGAAAACAATTCTCTCATCCCACAAGAATTTCAGAAATATCCCACAAGAATTTCAAAAATAAACTGCTAAATTTTCATGAGCTCACCCCTCCAATTGTTATTAGATTGGATGTGAAGTGTTTTATTTTGGTATGAACATAATTTAATAAGCTATTTTTTCCTTGTGGTTTATGAAAGTAAATTAGATTAATTTCTAAACAATACTGCTTAGACCTGAAACTGGAACCTTTTCCACTTTGAAATTTTTTTAAGAGGATGCTTTAACAGCTTTGAAAGAAAACCATTTGTAAAGATGACTTACTTAAATCAAAAGCAACCCACTCCTATGAAAAGTTTTGGTTTCACCAGATGAGCATTTTCTAAGGGAAAGCACTGTTTGAAAATCCCAGATATCTTTAATTACTGGCATCAGCTGAAGATGGGAAGACAGAAGAAAGCTTGTCTGCATTACCCATTGACATCTATTCTATGTTAACAGAGGCTACAACTTATCCCATTCTACCTGTACGCAGTTTTCAGCAAAAAATGAACATTCCTAACAAAGTAATCTTGCTGGGACTGGGGAAGAGTAGTTCTCTTTTGACAAACTTGTTAATGTGAGAGATTCTCCACTCCAGTGGAGGTGCTGTAATGCCTAAGCATTTGATGAGGTATCTGCATCTTGGAATGCAGTACCAAGCAGATGTCATTTAAAAACTCCTCAAGTTCACTGCAAAACATTTGTCCAGCCTCCACCTAAACCATCAATTGTCTCATCTAAGCACAAACCTCAGCACAATAAATTCTGTAAGCAAGCTTTGATCTGCTGTTCAACCCAACAGCACTGACAAGCTGCAGAAAACATACAATTCTGTACATACCTATGGCAAAACTCATTCTGAAGAAAAGAACCAGCTGGCATCCATCAACTTAAATCCAAAGCTTTAATGTGGCTTACAGACTTTATGCCAACTCCCTCTACAGCTATTATCTATGCTGATATTTCTTGCCTTCTTTTTCTGATGCATTTTCACTCAAAGGCCACAAGCTTACCTGGTCCAAGCTTGGAAACTGCATAAAGGAGGTCGTAGTTGATGACAGGTGTTGCATCATCTATTGGTTGCCACCCTACAGGTGGGGAGGCTGGAGGCGAGATGAGAAACTGTTTTGCAGGCTGTGGTGGTGCCAAATGAAGCTTGTCTCCATCTGTCTCAGAGGTCTGAATCTTTAAAGCATAACAAAAGACATTGTTTAGTACAGGGTAGAATCACAGAATGGTTTGGGCTGGAAGGGACCTTTAGAGATTATCTCGCCCAACCCTCCTGCAATGAACAGGCACATCTACATCTAGATCAGTTTGCTCAGAGCCCTGTCCAACCTTGACTGTTTCCAGGAATGGGACATCCACAACTTCTCTGGGTAATCTGTGCCAGTGTTTCACCACTCTTATTGCAAAAGACCTTTTCTTTATATCTAGTCTAAATCTGCTCTCTTTCAGTTCACAACTACACCCCTTTGTCCTATTGCAGTAAAAGATTTGTCCCCATCTTTCTCATAGGCCACCTTCAAGTACTGAAAAGCCACAATAAGGTCTCCCTGGAGCCTTCTCTTCTCCTGGCTGAATGACCACAGCTCTTTTAGTCTGTCTCCATAGCAGAGGTGCTCCAGCCCAGTGATCACCCTTGTGTCCCTCCTCCGGACCTGCTCCAAACAAGCCCCGGTCCTTCCTGTGCTGAGGACCCCAGAGCTGGATGCAGCACTTCAGGGGGGGTCTCACGAGGGCAGAGTAGAGGGGGAGAACCACTCTCTTCTTCCTGCTGGTCACTGTTCCCTTTATACAGCCCAGACACAGTTGGCTGTCTGGGCTGCCAGCACACATTGCCAGGTCATGTCCAGCTTTTCATCCACATAGGATGTCTAAATGGAATGATTACTCAAACCACACACTCCTAACCCCAAATGCCACCCAGGCAGGGTTTCAACGTCAGTCTCAGCAGAGAAGGCCTGGAGATGAATTTCATCTCAGTCTTACAGATGGTGCCTCTGCAGTAAATGCACAGCGGGGTCTGTTATATCAGCACAGCTACACTGTTTGTGCCTATTGTCTACCTTCTCCGAGGATAAGTACAAAGCTTTGGTATCCACAGCTGCTAGTTCAGAGATTTCTGAGGCTGAAAAGATAACTGTTGTGATCTCCTGGTCTAAATGCCTAAATAAAAACAGACATTACACAAGAAACCACTAACTCCACACCAAGGCCTTATAAGTAACTTCAGAAAGGTTTCTAAATATTTCATTTCTTTAGTTGAAGTGATAAAGGAATCTATCATGTTCCTTAGTAATTTGCAACTGAATGTTCTTATTTTCATCTTGAATTATCTAGTTTAATTCCTGGTTTTTTTTTCTTTTATGTTTTCCTTTCTTTTCTTTTATGTTAAAGAAGCCTCAGCAGAAATGAATTATACTACAGCCACACATGACTAAGGTTACAACCACCTCGAGCCCAGAGCAATAAACTGCATTTCTGTGACAGCAAATGCATCAGGGTGCTGGCAACCCCGCCAATCCAGAATGGGTTTGCATAAAAACAGTCTGGGTCTCTCAACATCATGTTCCCCAACACAAAGTGGTTCTTCAGCCTGGCTCAGGCCATACACTGCCCCAGACACTCTGCTGCTTCCACATCTTCCTCCCTGGACATGATTAATAAGCTCTCTTAAGACTGAGTGTACTGGAGAGCACAGTGCAGATACCAGAATGGCTCTGCAGGACATCAGCTTAGATAGGGAGACTAATGACTATTGTGCACATTTTTCTTTTTCTTGTTATCCCAAGTTTCCAATTAACCTCTTGATTGTGCAGTAGGAGTGAAATGGTTCTCAGATCTGCTTAACTGCAAGTTTTGAAACCTCTCAGAAAAAAAAAAACCCAGAGCTAGATCTAAGAGATTAAGGCACATAAAAAGGGATTGAGGCATAATTATTATTCATTTAGCCAACTGTAAGATACTCTGAACTCATCTCCTGCCAAGGCTCAAAACAGCTTCTATTTTGACAGGATGAAGATCATCACAATTTAACAGCCTCTTGGGTTTGCCTGATACTTTCAAACAAGTCAGCCCTTAATATCAGACCTCTGAAGGGGCAACCTGGCAGCCCAAAGCACACTTACATTGCTCATAGACACTAATGGGTATCTCTCATGCCACAGTGGCCACAGCAATTCATTAAAATGCATTAAGAAGAGGCAGTGGTTGGGTTCTCAACCTCCTTCACCTTTCTGTGTGCTGGCTGGGGCCTATTACCCACCCAGGCTGTGGAAGGTCTGTGTTCTCTCTCCCTTGTCCAAGGAGAACTGAACCCCCACCTAAAACTTCCAACAGATGGATATAATCACCTATGCCCCTAGGCTGGGAGTGTTGTTCTTCCCCTACCTTCTTCCTTTTACTTGAACTTAATAAATTCTTTCCAGAGAATTCAGTATTTGTAATTCATGTATTCAGTAAGAAAAAAAAACAAAAGGCAGGAGGAAACCCGACTGTGGCTCAGGGTTGCAGTCAAATAAGTAATCCAGCTTTTTTTTTTTTTTTAATTATTATTCATTTGGATTCCTTCCATTAGTGCTTTTTTTATGGTTAGTTTAGAGAGTTACCCGTAGACAACACCCATGGTTGTAAATCACCTCTAAGCTATGTAATTCTGTGTGTTGAATAAGCAACTTTAGTCCTAAGTGGCCCTTTAAATTTACTGCAAACCCTCAGGGCAGGTACAGCTCAGTCAACATAAGGAGGTTTGAGTAATCTTTCAGTGGAGAGATTGGGCATGGGAGAAACCTTTATTACTTTTATTTGGTGTTATTGCACAATATTTCTATAAAAGCTTGTCACTAACAGAAGTAGATTCCCGATTTCATTACCTGTGCAAAATACAACTTTAACTTCTTCCCTCTGAACTGTGTTTCATGCAGCTCTATCCTGGCACGAGCAGCTGATTTGGGACTGCTAAAATTTATCCGCACACGCCTGAAGCTTTTGAACAGCTGGAATGTCACACACTCATCATAGGCACGGAACAAGCCTTCAAATTTCTCCTGCAAATTAAAAAAGAAATAATGCTGAAGATTAATTTTGTGCTCTGTCACATCAGTCTGTGTCAAAGGAGAATGTGGAACTTGACAACCATTTAACCAGGAGGCTTCAGACTGTGGCCTTTGGGGGCAGGTGTCCATAGAGTAATAAAAGCTCTGTGAAAAGAAATTGAGGAAAGCACTGGTCTGTTAGTGCTGGACTCTGCAAAAAGCTTGGGGGAAGAAGACTTCAAATTGAGAACCCAGCAGCTACTGAGCTTCTCATAGAAGTTGAGCAAAACTGTGACAGTGACACATGAAATGAAGCTGAAAAGGGCATGTGACTGAAAACACCAGACAACTGTGGGCTCATCTCTACAGAAGCAACCATTGTGCTGAACTACAATGGAGTCAGCAGAGAAAGGCTGGAACTGAGGGTTACATCCACATCAGCGCTGCAGTGTCATTTTGTATTGCATGAGATGTTTTTTTCTGGGTGTTTTGTCATTTAAATACTTAGTGCAGAAACAGAATCGTTCCTTACGAGCTCCTGTAGCATTTGGGAAACAAACTGGGTAACTGAAAACAGTGACCTGTCCCAAAGACAAATTTCAGGCTGTAGAAACACTTTCAAAAGCACATGACAAAAATATGGATATTTCAACATTGTGAAAGAAAGGCCTGAAGTGTACCACATCCATGGACCTGGAGGTGAGCAGAAATTCAAGGTACGTTGGCAGCCTGGGAGGCTCAGACCCTCTGTGATTTCTCTGTAAGCTGTGAGCACACAGGGGACTAGTTCCACACCACCCAAAAACCAGCAAAATCCTTAAATCGATTCTGGCACTTGCAAGTGTCTTTTCATTCACACAAGTACAGATTCATAAAATATTAAGGGTGAAAGAGGAGGCAGTTATCGTTTAGTCCAGCCTTTGTATTTACCCAGCTTTCAGACTGTCATCCACTGAGTCGCACATCAGTTCCAAGCATTTTAACTACTGCAGCCAAGATTTTCAGTCTTAGAAGACAGACAAGCAGCCAGAGCAAAGCCCTTTCTCTTACGAGTGCTTTATCCTGAAAAAAATCCAGTGTTTGAGATGATCTGCAACACCATTTCATACCCTGAGGACTATAATGTCAGGGGTTTATATAATGACAATAACCTAATGTATAATTACAATAACCTGATGTGGGTGCCCCATCCCAAGGTGTGCTCAAGGCCAAGCTGGATGGGGCTTGGAGCAACCTGGTCTAGTGGAAGGTGTCCTTGCCCATGGCAGCAGGGTTGAAACTACATGATCTTTAATGTCCCTTCCAATGCAAACCATTTTGTGATTCCATGTTTTCTTTGCTATCTCTGCAGGTCAGTATGGTTTTACATGTTTTAAAATATGACTTCTTTTCATCCAGGACAACAATTTCTTATCCTTATAGTGAATAACTGGTAAAGACTGCAGAAGATAAAAAGGAAAACGCAATTTATGTAATCTCATCAATACTTCAGTTCTCATCTGTTGAGCTTGCAAGCAAAACAAAGAATTCAGAACTCAGAAAAAATGTATCCTGAAGCACAGTGCAGCTGCATCAGGGAGCACTGATGGCACTGGGGGAGTAACTACTGTCAGCATGAGACATTTGTTTAGGAGTTAACTGGGAAAACAGACCAGTGCTGTGGCAAAGATTGTGACACACCAGTGCGCATGTACCAGACCTCCTTTCATTCACTGCCAACTCTGTGGTCTTCTTCCCCATAACTGATATTCCATCTCTGGCACCCTTTCAAAGGAACCTCCCTGTGGTCTATTAAGCTTTCATGACTTTCATTTCATTCTGCCTGACCTCACTCACCTCTTCCTCTCACCGCAGGAGACACTCTGGAGGAATAAAAAAAGAAAAGGGAAAGAGAAAAGAGAGGCGAGAGCTCCGTGGTTTGGCTGAGGGTGACTAAAGGCACACAGTTACCCCCAAAACAGTGTGATGCTGCTAGGTTTGAACAAGCAGGTCTAGTCATACCACCTAATGTCCAGATTGTCAGCATTTCCCACCTGAACTATGCCTTTTGTCTGCTTTGCTGACATTTTTGAAAAATACCATTTTCCTGAGCAGAAGTCTTCATCCAGTGGCATTTGTGTAAAGGTCAGCCAAAAGCAGCAGTCATTTCAGTCCTGTCCTGCTTGGAATTTTGATGCTACAACCTTCACAATGACCAGGCTAAATGGGCTGGGGAAAGGAAGAGAAAGGGACAGGAGCCCAGCATCCCTGTAAAGTAGGGCTCACACAGCATTCAGAAACATAGTCCAAATTAAAGTGACTAATTAAAGTTTATGTCTCTATGACACCCATTGTACCTATTTCAGACTTCTTCAGTATATTTTGAAAAAGCCTCTTGAAGTAAACAAGCTTTAACACATGGTTTAGTGAGGGACTTGGCAGTGCTGGATTAATAGTTGGACTTGATGATCTTAAAGGCTTCTCCAACCTACACAATTTTATGATTCTATAAGAGATATCAAGGTATTTATATTTATATATCCTAGTCCCCTGTAGTAGCTCTCACTTTCCCTACAAGTCAACAATGAAATCATTCATCATATTAAAAAAAAAAAACAGTTTCACCAACCATGGAAGAAACCATGCATGGACTTGTCTGAACACCTGGAAGTATCTGTTATGAGTGACAATTTATTAGGAAAGAGATCTTCCCTGTATGGATGCAGCAGTGTTTTGCCTGTACCAGCCAGTGGTGTGTGCCCACCCCCTTTGTAACACAACCCAGAACCCAGATCTTGGTTGGGGACATAATGCAAAAGAAGGTAGGACACAATTTCAAATGTGAGTCCAAGAATAGGGAGCACAAGGAATGTCCTGGGCACATTCCTGGGCAATCCTGAAACTCTCTCTCACTAGGCACTGAAAGGATATCTCTAAAAAAAGCTGATTAAGTGCTGGCTGCCACTGCCACACTGGGAGAACTGTAAAGCACTATGGACTTTATTCTGCTTACTTTTCAATTTGATACTGGCACAGCTTTAGAGATCCAGCTTTGATTAACACTCCTAAAAATGCCGTGGGGAGGAGGAAAATCAAGCCTCTATTTGATATTAATACTGGGCAGTCTACCCACAGTGGGGACAATTCTACTGCACCGACTGAAACTGCAACTCCTAATAAAAAGATTCATACATCTGGATTTTTCTGCGTTTTCAGCTGATAATAATAATAATGACCTCAGCAGAGGTCATTAATCATCAACTGAACTTAATGGCCCTCAGCTGCATCTCGAGCCATCCCAACTCCTCCCAGCTTCATATTAATTCCCAGGAAACGCCTTATGCCTTAATTGCTATTGCCTGTGACTTCTAATAACTGCTGAATGTACTTATCTGGATAAAAGTCTTTCAGAGTCATTCCAATCTATAAGAAAATTTATCATATACATTTTAAAGACCTAAGCAAGTTCTCTCCCTTTCAAGTTTTGTGGATAAATTATTCAAGACACACAATCCTCTCAATTTGGGACTTTTAAAGTGCTTTTAGGATTCGGTACTTTTAAAATGCTTTTAGAAAATAAGTCTTTAAACTTTCAGAGCACTTTGAAAACTTACAAAAAAAAAAAGGACATCCAAAGTTAAGCAGCAGTGATGTTACTCTTAAAAAGTCAAAATGCATAAAGTCATGAGTTAATCATTTATTTCTGGGATTTTTGGAGTGTCTTCATCCACCCCAAGTATGTCTCCACGAGGATCAATTAATGCTCTGGAAAATGTGAGGAGCCTTCATTTGATCAAGTTCTCACTTCTCCCTCATAAGCTCCTTGCCCCCTCTTCATCTCATTCCTGTGCCCAACACTGGGCACCTTTCCTCAGTTCTTTCTTTCCTGTCACCTTCTGTCAGCTCCCATCACCCTCACTCACCACCTCTAGCAATTTGTGCAATCTTTTTTCTAAATTAACAAAACTATCACAAATAGGACCACACTAATTAAGGCTGCTGATTACTCAAGCTTGATGGTTATCATTTACGACAGCGAGTGCTGAGGACAAACAGAGCACCACGCAAGGAAGAAATGAGGGTTGGACTGACAGACATGAGCTAGAAGCCTCTGAGGACAAGGGCAAACCTATGCTCTCCTGGACTAAAAACCATTTCTGCCACTAAATGGGAGCTCACCTTGACCAACACCGTGTAAGTCACATGATAACAGTGATCAGTGAACTGCAGCCATAAGGAGGCAAACAAGATACTGGATATATCTGGAAAAGTATTTCCAGTAAAGTAAAGGAAAGTATTAACAGAATTATATAGAGCACTATTGCACCTCATTAAAAATGCAGGGTTTTTTGGCTACAGCCCAAACAGATTAAGGCAAACAGGAATAGATTCAGATAAAGGTTACAGAGAGGTGCTGGAGCCTGTCCAGAGAGGGGCAGCAGAGCTGGGGAAGGGTCCGGAGTAAAGTCTGATGAGGAGCAGATGGGGGGGCTCATCCTGGAGAAAAGGAGGCTCAGGGGGAACCTTATTGCTCTCTACAACTCCCTGAGAGGAGGGTGGAGCCAGGTGGGAGTCAGTCTCTTCTCCCAGATAAGAAACAACATGACAAGAGGAGATGGCCTCAAGTTGTGCCAGGGGAGGTTTTAATAGGAAGAATTTATTCATGGAAAGGGTTGTCAAGCATTGCAACAGCTTGTCAACCATGGAGTCACCATCCCTAAAAGTGTTCAGGAAACATGTGGATGTGGCACCTGGGGATGTGGTTTTGTGATGAACATGGCAGTGCTGGATTAATGGTTGAACTCTTTTAGAAGTCTTAGTCTTAGAAGTCTTTTCCAACTTTAACCATTCCATGATCCTATGAATGAACAACTCACTGAATAAGAAATGAGAATGCTTGCCTTATTTAGCAAAATAAAGCAAAGCCTGAGAGGAGATGGGACAATCATCAGTAGTTTACCAGAACTGTTCAGAGTCAGGACAAAGGACACTGTGTAGAGTAGAAACTAGAAAACTGTTGGCATAAAACAATTGGAAACAGTTGGCATAAACAGGTTCAGGCTAGAAGTTAAAGAAAGTTTTAAACATCAGAGTAATGATCCAGAAAGAACCTTCTGCTGCAGCAGCGGCAGCAAATGATTTTTTTTTAAGATGGAATTTAGTTAGTTCATGTGAGGGACTATGACAAAGTATTGACACAACGAGCATTGTAAAACATGACTGCCAGAATTAGCAAGTGAATTGGGTTCTGACACAGCAAGTTCCTGTGATTTATTTCCAAACATTTCTTTCATGAATAGCTCCACTGGTATTGTGTTCATTCAGGATAAAAGCCAAGGCCTAATTCAAATCAATGGAAGCCTTTCCACAGACATCAGCGAGCTTTGGATTAGAGCCCTAGAATTCAGAACCCAAATTACATTTTATTATTCAGTGTGTTTGCACTCATTATCACCCTTGTTACACATTTGATTTAGGAGATGGCTGTGATTTAAAACTTTAGTCTAATGTTTTTCCTAGAGTTTTGCAAGCAAACAAAGGAAGCACTTTCCCTATTTTGGTTTTTTTCCTGTTCATTTATTAAAATATACTCCAAGGAACTAACTACAATAGGGAAAGAGACATAATTTACAATTATGAAATATGTTTTTCCTGAAATTAGTTCTGCACTGAATATAAATATTCCTGTAAGACTCATCTCTCAGAGTTGAGTATTTCTGTTTCCACATAGCCATGCTGCTTGCAATACTGCAGAGGTCTTGTGCAGCACAAAAAGAAAGATGGAATTAGATAGAACATGTGGAGGCCAAGCACTGAAGAGTCTTGTAACAAACACAGTCTATATTGACAGATTCGTTCCCTGTTTATGGCAAAGAGGATGGGCACACTGGTTACTTCTAGGGGAATAAAGGAGTCGCTGAAGTAACACATATTTTAAAAAAGAAAACAAAACAAAACAAAACAACAAAAAAGCCTAGAAAATCAAGGACAGAAGCTGCTTCAGGATTGGGATATCTAAATGTCATACGAAGGGTACTGTAATGACCTAGCCTGGATATTGTGTATGGCTCTGCTCATCCTGGATTAAGGAAGATGGAGGCACGCTGGAAGAGCAACAAAAGACTGCAAGGATGATCAGAGAAGTTGTGAACCTGTCACAGGAGGTAAAGGTAGATGATCCCCATCCCTGGAAGTGTTCAAGGACAGGACTGCTCAGGGCTCTGAGCAAATTGGTCTAATGGAAGGTGTCCCTGCCCATGACAGGGGAATGGAATGAGATGATCTTTGATGTCCCATCCAACTCAAACCATTCAATGATTCTATCATCTTGCCTTGGGAAACAGAAACTAAGGTATGATGTGTTTCCTGATACATCCAAGTACAAGGAAATCAGTAAATTCTGTCAGGGAAAAGGGATTATCTGAATTAAAGTAACCAACAGCCCTGCCACGAAACAAAGACTGCCAGCTAAAAGATTTAGGCTTAAATTGAGAAGGTTATTTAACATGAGACCCATAACATTTCAAAATGCCATTGGCCCAGAAGTAGAAAAAAGACTAATTACAGTTATGAAAAGGATAGGAAGGAAAGATTAGAGGAGAACAGTATGCACTTCTGTGGTGAATGGAGAAGAGAGACAAGGAAAAGAAAAAGGGACTCTGATTTGTCTAATCAGAACTTTAAAGACCTGGGTTCATCTCAAGCGCTTGTAACAATTATTTCATGAGCCACACAAAACAAGAAGCAGCTTGATACAACTCATAAGTGAAAATGCCTTAAATGGCAGGAACTCCCAGAAATCACCAGTGTAAACAACAGTTTCATCAATGATCAAATTCTCTGCTTCTAAAAAAGGAGAAACTTATTGGGAAGTTCTGGAAGAGCATATGAAAAATCTCTACTGATTCTCAGTTAAAATGCCAGGAGTGCTGTAAAAAGAGAAAATATTTTAAACTGATGATGATGATGACGAGTAAAGAGTTTCTGTGGGCATGTCCTATTGCATTTAAGAAATGGCAGGAGAATAAAATACAAATTTACCACTCAGAGATCCTCTTAAGGCACAGGTCTCCAGGTCATAGCTTTTCATTTTACCTTTCACTGGAGGTTGCTGTAGCTGAAAGTGTGGGATCTTCCTACTTCCCTACTTACAACTGGGAGAGGGTATTACTTGAATAAAATATTCAGACTGAATACTAGTGTGTCTGAATGCTGGTTTGCAGGAAGTTTCTTCTATTACCAAAGGGAATCCCTCATACAATCACATAGCTGGAAACAGCAACAGAAAAATATGACCTTCTACCTGTCATTTGCCAGGGCACATTTCAGGATGGCAACATTTCTGGATGTGAGACATTTTGAAAGGGGGGAAAACCAGGGTATTTTGTCAGGTAGCCAGAATTGCAAAGTATTCTGCAATGACCACTGTACTATCTAAAAGTGCGTTTCTCACTTTGGAACTCAGTGAAAAGCTCTGCTTATCTCTTCCTGGAGTTAGAGGAGAGCATTAAGATAGGACTAAAAATAACTTGAGTTTATTTTACATTAAACATGGCAATAATTAGCACCTTCCAAAATTGAACAATTGTCTCATGATATGAACAAACCAACCCAGGTTTGCTGCCCTGATCTGTTCAGTTTGTTGTTCTATGCTTGGCTTTCTCTTGATTTCAAGGGATGAAGGTCAGGTAAATTGTGAGCCAAAACCAAAATAAAACAAGAAAGCCCAAATAAATTTTAAGGTTGGACTTTGAGAGGGGTGGGTTAAAAAATTTATTAGAACTTGCCCTTTTTGGTTAAATCAAGGCCAGTCTGCTTGCACTACTGCAATCCTGATAAAGCGGATCCTAATACCTTCAAGCTTTACTGTGTAAGGGATGCACAGTTTGTATTCCAGATGTGGCGCTAAATGACTTTGTTGCTCTGCACTTTGCAGGGAACCAACCCCAAAGAGACCCACCCTGGCCACAAAACGTGTCAGCACACAGCCCTGGTCCATGGCTCACACATCCTGCCGTGTTACCCTCACACTCTGGGGCTGTTTGGAGGCATCTGTGTAAAACTTTTAGACCCTGAGGGAAGTGTTGAGGGTTTTGCCTTCACGTCGTGCCAAAATCATTCTGACAGCAGAAATATTTGATATAATGCTTACTGCTTACAGATTCGGTGTCTTGTTCCAGAGACAGGCTTTGAGAAAAGCATAACAGACGTTACACGGTGTCGTGAAGACATTTGTAATTTGCTATCCCTCAAAAAGTTGTGATGACAGAAGTAGGTCGGAAGCTGGAAGTTCTCTAGTCCCACCTCACACTGGGACTAAAGCAGCAAGAGCCATCCCTCACTACCAGCCCTCCTGCATTACATACCCACCAAGGCATGACAGCACTGCAATGGCACTGCAAACCTCCTGGTGAACAGAACAACGCAGATTTCCCTCTTGAAAAATCAGCTGAAGCAAATACATTTATGTTCAGCTTCCAAGTCATCAGCACGACAAAAGGTACAGAGATAATATCTGCCCCAAAGCTTAATGGAAACGGCATTCACATTTCGGAAGAGGCTGACAAATGTCAGGGGCACAGAATTTTGCTGCGTTGCCTTTTCTGTTTTTAACCAGCTCACATCCCTGTTTACCTCAATGTGACGCACATTCCTCCTGCTTAGCTCCACTGATCTGGAAACCAAAGGCTCCTTCAAGATGAAATAAATTGTTCCTGTGGCAATGCCAAGGGGGTGATTTAATATAGTTTGGAGACTTCTCAATTCAATTTCACACCCAACGATTGAGCTAAAAGAAAAACCCACACTTTACATTTCTTCTTTATAGGAGCACTGTTATTTTACTGTATCACCAGCCTGAGCTTTTCTGAGCACACTATTATCTGAAATACTCCACTTCCAGATGCTGTATGAGCTCCCTGAAACACTGGAAGTGCTCTTTCAAACAGGCTAGCCAAGTGCACATTCTATGACCAGGTCCATTAGTTTTGCCCCCAGTGCCAGGGAGTGTTCTGTAGAGACATTTATTGTTCCCTGAGAAGCTACTTTTGATTCCTGGCTACCATTTTGTGCAACATCACTCAATAGCTGTCTTTTTTTTTTCTCTTTTTGCAAAAAAAAAAAAGTATTTGGCAGTGAATAAAAAAAGAAAGAACAGGTCGGGGGGGATTTAATGCAATTTGTTTTCCAAGTAATAAATAATGACAATAACAAAGATATGAAGACAATATTGAGACTGCTCTGGGGGGAAAAAAAAAGCCTATTTTTGTTTGCTTTAAGATTTCAAACAATAACTGAGTAGATAATGTATGTAGTGATCTCCAAGGAGCTCATCTGCACTGGATTTACAAATGTACATAGCCCAGTACTTGCTATCGATTTTGCCTTGTTGCTGCAAATGTTTAAGCCCAATAATTAATTGGTAGCAAAAGGATAAAATTAGTGTATATGTTTCTAAAGTTCTTATTATCTTAATGCAGCAAACAAAATAAGGAAATAAAACAACCTTAATTACGTTTTTACCAAAAGCTGCTACGTTTATATCAGTAAGGGTGTTCCAGGAAGAGATCACAGCAAAACAGTTGGTGCTGAGGACTTTCTGATCAGGTGCCATGGACTGAATGCCCATTAGCTGTTGGAGCATATCAGGCACGCTACTAGAGTGCATCTTCAAAAATAATTTCATCTGAAAGGCATCCAGTTCATGAACTGCTCTGCCATGTGAACGAAAAGCACGGTTAATGAAGAGCAACAGGAAAGTTTCCTCATGAGAATCCCCAGCTCAGACTCAAAATGCTAATGGAGATGCAAGCTGGTGTCTCTCATGAAAATAGTTAGCTGGCACTGGTAGAAAAGAAAAAAATAAAGCAAAGCACCGCAACCAAACTGAAGTGCTGGGGACAGTAATGAATAAGGGACTGGCGGTCAAATTTGTGCAGGAAACTAGGATTGAAGTTATTCACTAGGAAAAAATATGTGAAAATTATTAATATTCAAAGAATCATAGAACAGTTTGGGTTGGAAGGGATCCTAAAGACCATCTTGTTCCAATCCCTTGCCATGGACAGGGACACCTTCCACTTCCCAGGTTGCTCCAAGCCCTGTCCAACCTGGCCTCGAACACTTCCAGGGATGGGGCAGCCACAACTTCCCTGGGCAACCTGTGCCAGGGCCTCACCACCCTCAGAGTAAAGAACTTCTTCCTCACATTAACTGTATAAACTTTGGGGCCATAAAAAAAGCTACATAAATATCCATCTCCTTATGACACTACTCTTCACTATTTTACTGAGCTGTTGAAGTGCCAGGGGACACCTCTGTCGATGTCAGTGACGCGGTATCAGGATGTCAGTGTGCAAAATGCTAAATGCAAGGATGAAATATCTCAAAGGGAACACTAAGAGCCGAGAAACTGTGTTTTATTTATACTCTTGGAGATGCAATGTTGTAAAACAATCATAAAATGCATACTATTCATTCCCTGACTCTGTCAACCCAGTTAAACTAGAAAAATAAACAAGAACAAGCCATGGGACAGTTTAAACAAATAAAATGCTTGCCTTGCCCATTCCTGATTTACTATTTTGCCTACAATGATCAACATTTATAGCATTTCAGCTGTTTCTCATCAGTCATGGGGAATGCTTTTTCCCTTCCCTCTCCCCAACACCACCAACTGCACGAACATGACTAAAAATACAGGCTTGTCTGGATTTGGAAAGGACACTGACAATTTTGAAAGTGACTATGAATAAAAAAAGCAAGTAGGAGAGTGGAATAGACTCTAATCTCATGCTGTTCCATAAATGTTATTTAACCACGGAAAAAAGGTACAAGGGAAGCTACCGACCCCCCCGTACACATCCTCTCATCATCCTCTCTTGCCTTCCTCCCTGCCACTGCAGCCCACAGTCAGTGGGCACAAGCAGCAGTGCCGTGGCCACGCTCTGGTTGTACTGTTCGACTGTTTCTTACTCTTGCCAGTCTGTCTCGACCATCTGTCATTTGCTGTCTTACACTTCATTTGCAAATTACTCAGGCGAGTCTGTTGTCTGTACATCTGAACAGCTCCTAGGAGTTACAGCCCGAGACTGGATGAAGCCTCTCTGTACAGTGAAGATGCACAAAGGGCTGCCTCCAGCTGAGCCTGTAGCAACCCTACATGAACTACGTGTAAATAGTGTTTCAGGCTTAATGGCTTACACAAAAGTATCAGAAACAAACATGTAAGGAGGAGGTAAAAAGAAAACTAGGGAAAAAAAAATCGCCATTGGGCTGGAAAAGAGGAAAAACCAAGGGAAACGTTCTGTTTACAAATGTGACAAACAGAGGGATATTGACATCACGTTGACAAATATCATGCTTGACATGAACCATCAATGTTCACTTGCAGCCCATAAAGGCAACTGTGTCCTGGGATGCACCAAGAGCAGTGAGGGCAGCAGGGTGAGAGAGTGGATTCTGCCCCTCTGCTCTGCTCCAGTGAGATCCCACCTGGAGTGCTGCCTCCTGCTCTGAGGCCCTCAATGTAAAAAGGACATGGACCTGTTAGAGCAGGTCCAGAGGTGGCCATGAAGGTGATCAAAGACATGGAGCCCTTCTCCTTCTGTAGCTTGTCAGTGAAAATCCATATTCATCATCAACAGTCTGTTCCTCCTAAATTCAAATGCCAGAACTTCCACAGAGTAAAATGATTATATTTATACATTGCACTGAAAGAGTTCTAAAAGACTCCAAGTTTCTCATTCTCCCACATTCACTGATTTGGTGCCCTCAGAGGAGGCTCAGATGAGCTATAATCCGCTGGGTATAATTCCTCTTAATGCTGTTATCACTCTGAAAAGTTTAACTGTGAATTTGATTTTGCAGATCATGCCAGAAAATGGATGGAAAGTATCTGCATAAACAGAGATGAGACTCCATGCTTTTTCTATATTGTCACTGGAACCCCCAGCTCAGCACTGTCCTACAAAAAACTGGCAATGCTTTCCAGTTTGAACAAATTTTGGCGAAAAAAAAATGTGCTGAAAATACTTTTACACTTGGAGAGGCTGTTTTCTCCCCCATCAGAGGTCACAGTCTTTAGAGGACACCAGGATCCCAAATTGCACAGATGCTGAAATATCAAAAGAAATGCTATAGAGTGGTTTACATGCCTAATGAAAAAGATTTCAACAGTGTATTTTCATTTCCAATATATACCAAAATGATTAATTAGCATTTATAGTGTTATAGTACCTAATGAAACCAAGAATTTAGCACAGTGCAGGAAACTGGGCTTGTGTAGGCCAGAACAGAAGGTGTGGACTTGGTAAGCAGCTTCCCAGCACCCAAAAAGGGGTTGATGGGATGACAGACCCAGGCTCTGTATCAGGTACAGAAGGGCAGAAAAAGAGGCAATGGTTTCCATCTGCCTCAACAGCCACCAGTACCATCCACTTCCAGACAGGACAAGGACAAGGGAATTTCAGTCTTACAGTGATATAATTGTTTTATTAGGCAGATGGAAGAAACCCCAGGCCGAAAAAGCAAATATTCCTGACCGAACTGCTCCCATGTCATTTTTCAACCAACTGGACAATTTCCAGTTGGCACAGATTTCGTTTAGAAACAAGAATTGGAAAGTAGACTAATCCTGTCTTAGAGCTAAAACTAGAACTGCTCTTCATCAAAATCATTTTCATTTCCTGATGTGAAAAATGTATCAGTAACAGCATGATATTAAAAAGATACTGGACTGGCATTATGAAGCTGAAGCTGCTCTCCACAGACCCAGAGCAGTCAGTAAGAAGGCACAAGTCCTGTGACTGGCAAGCAGAGTGGCACCAAATAGAAATTTTCTTCTCTTTATGAACAAGTTTTTTAAAATACGTAGGACACATAAAAATCATTAGTATCCCACAGTTTCTTGCCCTGGCTGGGAGGTTCACACTGCCTGTGTGTGACAGAAAGGTGTCTTGTGAATGCCCTTGTGCCAGTCTGTACTGCTGGAGACAGACACACAGAATCAGAGAATATCCTGAGCTGGGAGGGACCTGCAAGGATCATCAAAGCCCAGCTCCTGGCCCTGCACAGGACTCCCCAAGAGTCACACCACATTTCTGAGAGCATTGTCCAAACACTTCTTGGGCTCAGTGAGGCTTGGTGCTGTGACCACTGCCCTGGGGAGCCTGTTCTAGTTCCCAACCACCCTCTGGGGGAAAAGCCTTTTCCTAACACCCAACCTAAACCTCCCCTGACACAGTGTGGACTCAAAGAGTCTGACTTTGAGGTCAGTGAGATTTTCAAAGCACTGAAGTTTGGTGCAAATAGATTCTAAATGACAGGAGAAGAAGTGGGGCTGCCCATTTTGGGGGAACTAGTCAGCCAAAATAACGGGAAGCCATTTTAATACCCTTCTCACTTCTGTGGTTTCATCTTCAAGTGCCAGAGGGTCTTCCAGACCAGTCAGCCTGATGCATGGACTGTACCTGCATCCAGCTGCACATCACTGCACAGCAGAAGCAGCATCAGTTGTAGCCTTAAGAATAGAATTTACACTTTCCAATTTCAATTTCAATTGAAAACTGTGTCCTTAATCAGTATGGGATGCTAGTATTTAATTAAGAAGGACAAATTATCAACTAAAAGTGAACATGTTCATCCCACAAGTCCCTCAGCAGAGTCCAGACTCTCTTTAAGGGATACTCAAATCAGAAACACAACAGAAATGGACTTCCTAAATATAAACCTCAAATTTTACGTTAAACATTTAGGGGAGAATAAATCAACAAGGGTACCTTCCTATAGGTGAGTGGTCTCAAAAGAGAAAGAGGAGGTTTGGATTGGACATAAGGAAGAAATTCTTTGCTGTGAGGGTGGGGAGGCCCTGGCACAGGTTGCCCACAGAAGCTGTGGCTGCCCCATCCCTGGAAGTGTTCAAGTCCAGGTCAGACAGGGCTTGGAGCGACCTGGTCTAGTGGAAGGTGTCCCTGTCCCCAGCAGGGGGTTGGAACGAGATGGTCTTCAATGTCCTTCCAACCCCAACCATTAAAATAGTTCAATAGGTACCAATCTGCAGCCATTATCAGCCACATATTTCATTTTTAACACAAGTTTATGCTCCCACTAAGCATCATTTTACCATACTTACACCAGTTACTTATCTCCAAATTCCCCTTATCCAAGACTGTCCTTTCTGAAATTGTTAATGTCCTTTGCTCTGCTTCTGTTTCGCTACAAAATACACAAACTATAAAATTATATAATATAGTTAAAGCTTAAGCAGAAATGTTAGCAAACACTGAGCCGATGACATGAAAAAATACTGTGTACTGTTTTCTAGGATGCAGCATGCATTGAGTGATGCCCTGTTTAGTGACCGCTGCTGTATGCCAAGCTCTTTTCCCTACCCCCAAAAATATCACTATCTTGGGAGTCAAGATTGTGGGCAGGTAGCTTACATCACTACACTTTTTCAACAGTTTCAGTCTAGTTATCTGCTACAAAAGCATGAAACAGATACCTAAACATCTTTCCTCTTTATGCAATTATTTAAAAAAATCAGGCAAAAATGCATCAAATTCCGAAAACTCTAAAATCTTAAGTACAGCAATTATTAACTTCTGCCTAACATAAGCAGCATACTTATTACTGTTATGGCCCAGCATTTGGCTTTACTCCCAGTTGCCTTGATTAATAAGAATTTTTTTTAGTTCAACGGTTCTCAGATTCTGGTTCAAGGACTAGCACTCGCCTGCAGAAAGCTGGCTGGTCACACAGCCCTGCAGTTCCTCTAATATAATCAGCTGTTTCTAAAGATAAAGGTACTACATTTCACACTTCAGCAGTTTTCTTCTTAGGCTCTGGAAACAAGACCGCAATGTGAAATCTCGTTTTTAGACAAAAAAAAAAAGGTGCATCTGAAAAGTCTGACCAGTTGGCAAACAGAGACAAACAGCACGTGTGCAATAGCAAACTTAGTTAAACTGACTTAAACTGTCCAGTGGCCATATTATCACAGAACCCAAACTAATGAACTGCCACTCAACAGAATCAACAAGCTCAAGAACACCACAACAATACCCCCAGCTTTTGGTTCGTTTGACAACAGTTAGAAAGCAGCTCTCTCTTGCAAACCACTATCCAAACACTAGGAGTGACTAGATTTTTATTGCACAAATCCAGGCTCTGTAACAACTTCAAAAAGTGGAATAACCCCTCACACCAATAACTGGCTGTGGCAGAAGAGTGTAAATGCTGCCGGCCTGGCCTCTTTGCCAAGCTTCTGATGTTCTTGCAGCTTTGCCACGTCCTCTCCAGTCATGTGCCTTCCTTTAGAGCACACTGAAAACCAGCTGTGGTGTCTCAGCATCCCTGTACCAAAGAGAGAGAATAAGAGACAGGTACTGTCTCCTGTGTGTCCAGAAATTACACACAGGGAATTGTATCCTGGCCTGTATAAAAGGAATAGCCAACAGGTTGAGGGAAGTGATGATCCCCCTCTACTCCTCTCCACTGAGACCCACCTGGAGTCCTGCATCTAGCTCTGGAGTTCTCAGCACAAGGCATAAAGACACGGACCTGTTGGAGCAAGTCCAGAGGAGGCCAGGAGGGATCAGAGGGCTGGAGCACTTCTCCTGTGAGGAAATGCTGAGAGTTGGGGCTGTTCAGCCTGGAGAAGGCTACAGGGAAACCTTATTGCAACCTTTGAATACTTAGGGAGGATGTGGAAGAAAGATGGAGAGAGACCTTTCACCAGGGCCTGTAGTGACAGACAAGGGGCAATGGTTTTCAAACCAAAGAGGGCAGGATTAGATTGGACCTAAGGAAGAAAGTTTTTACATTGAGAACAGTGAGGTCCTGGCACAGGTTTCCCAAAGAAGCTGTGGATGCTCCATCCCTGGAAGTGTTCAAGGCCAGGCTGGATGGGGCTTTGAGCAACCTGGCTTAGTGGAAGGTGTCCCTGCCCATGGCAAGGGGTTGGAATGGGATGATATCTGAAGGTCACTTTGAACCCAAACCATCCAGTGATTCTACATTTGTTTTGATTACAGAAGTACGATACTGCTGACTAGAACTATTGCAATTCACTAGAACTTAAGAGATTTGCATCACACAACTGTTTACACATGGATTTTTTTTTTATAGAGCTGCGACTTTGATTTCTTTCCATGTGTTCTTCCTTGCACTAAATTTCATCCTGTTGCTTAATTAAAGGTTGTTTAGAATTTTGACCCTGCCCCATCAGAACACTGTCATCCACACGTTTGTTAAGGTTTTTCTCTGTTGACTACTGTCATTAATCTCAACCTGGTTCCAGGAAGAAACTTGTGAGCTTATCTACTTAAATCTCTTCACCATTTGAGAACAAACTGGTTCTGGTTTAGACATCCTGTAGACAACTATGCACCCACCTTACGGAAATTATATTTAGAATGTAGATTACTTATGGAAATTACTTCAACAGTGTGAAAGTTTCAGTCAAAATATCTACATTCCACATCTCTTTTATCCCACTTACCCTGCTGCCCTGCCAAACAAGGAAGGCATATTGGATTCACATGATTTGGTCTAGACAATCCAGGCCTAATTACTTCCAAAGTACTTACGAAGTTATTTCCAAAATTCAAGTCAGATAAAAATAACCTGCAATTATCCAGGCCTTTTTCCCCCTCATCCTTTTAAACACAAATGCTATTTCTTTCTTTACATCTCCCATCCTCAGCAGTCTCTCTGTAACCTATGAATTCTCAAAGATAATTTAATATAGTAAATAATTATTTCAACTACATCCTTAAGCATTCTTAGGTAGATTTTTGCACATCCTGTATACTTAAATAAATGTCTTACTGACATATTTTTAGCAGTTTTTCTCTGGTCTGGCCACTACTAGGGTTGGGTTTTTTTTTTTTCTGTTAATTTAGCTGGTTATCTTTCAAGCCCTTTATATAATACACATAAAATCAGTCACACCATAACTCTCCCCACATTATGTATCTTGTTGTTAATGGATTTGCACATTCTTTTTCCTCTTAATTTTTATACATCACAAGACTTTCCTTGTTCTTATTTAAAACCTCTGCTAATTGAAATTTATTTTGTGATTTTGCACACTTGATTTATATATCTATATATATATAAATACACATGAATCCTTAAACTGCTGTAAAGCAAAAGGGGTATCTGATCTAGCTCTAATAGTCTCTTAATGTACATCCCATCTGTCCTTTGCATCAGGATAGATAATCTCCATTATGCATTCAAAAGTGCCTCCTTAGCTGCTAATTCTCATGTACTTCTTGGTCTACCAGATAATCTTCTTAGGAGACACTATTTACCAGCTCCATAAGGTTGCTCAAAATGTCTTTTCAAAAAAAGTTTTCCTTCTTCATCTGATCTCAGACTTTATTTCAAAACCTTTCTTCAAAATAATTTTCCCCAGCAGGACTTGCCACTAATAATTTCTTCTTTAACTGATAAAATCAAAATAGAAAATCAAATAAAATTACCTACCTCCATTTGCCAAAAAATACACCCAGAACATTTTCATCATTTGGTATATCACATTTTAGTGTATCACTTACTTTCAACAGTTCAGAAATTATTATTTGTTTTTAGTATCATCTACCACACTGAACAAAAACAAGGGAAAACACACAGTTCCTTCTTGCATTCCAGAAGGATGAAGCAGAAAGAAAGACAGAGAAGGCAGGAATAAGATATATTAAAAAAATACATTTAAAATTTTTTTTGTGAGCTTTACAAAATATTTTGTGTCCCATGTATGTATATGTAGCTTAGTCTACCCGTATTCAATCATTTAATTCCTTGTGAGACATTTAACAGCAAAAAATTCTGTGGAGGATGTTGAAAGGAGAGAGGCAGCAGCCCAGAGTTAACAGTTCACAAAGGGATTTTGTTACCTGGAGGTGGAAGATGCTGTCAGGAAAGTAGAAAGCTGTCAAGATTAATTTAACTAAGGTTTTAATGATGCTAACACCTGCCTGGTGAGAGCTTTGTCACGAAGTCTTCCTTTTTTAGACTATCAATGGGTTTTTCGGGCATCTTGTGTCATCTTCTGCCCTTAAATAATTCCACTACAGCATGAGAAGTCAGTCATCTGTTCCCACCTTGGTCTTCCATTGATTATTCTTGTTTTCATCAACTCTCCCTCCCTCCTGACTTCCCTGCCATTGTCACCCTCTCAGTCAGAAGTCCTGCCACAACCTGCCTTCCCCTCCCCAGCCTCCACAAGGCTTTTCTCCACTCTTGGTCTTTCACCACAGAGGCCCTTCTTCACTTCAGTAACTTCCATCCTCTGAAACCCCATGCTCCCCTTCCTCATTTCAGCCACATTTTGCTTAAACAACTTCTTTCCTCCTCCCTCAGGTTAAAACCACAGCTTGGAGGACTTCTGCCTCTGACCTGGCCCTTAAAGATATTTGCTTTTCTTAAATAAATGCTCCTCCAGGCACAGAGAAGTGGTGGTTAAAACAAATTTCCCAGTATAGGTCTAATTATTTAGATAATGAAAAAACTTTTATTCTTAGTGGTTTAGTTATTGTTTTTCCCTAAGAAACATGGAAAAATGGCCAAAATTGAATGAACCTTATCAATTGGCAAGAGAATATACAGCAAAGGATGATGAAACTTGGGGCCGGTAAAGTTTGAATAAGATTTGTACAGCTAATAAAACAATAATCTTCCTATCTCCTCCATAAATGGAATTTCTTTTACTGAGAGGATTAGCAGGTGTTTTTTTTTACCATAACTTGTTCATCTGCCTCACACCAGCACATCTGACCTACATGAATAAAAGAACAAGTGAGATTTCTGCAAGGTTACCCCTTCTCTGGCCAAGTCATGGGTATAACACAGCAGAAGTCATGCTGCATGAGTCAGCTGTATGAATGCCTCCACCTTTTCATGGCCAGCATATTACTCACTACAGGAGAGATTCTTCTTCAAACTGAGCTGCAGAAATTCCCCTGTACAGCTGCCTGTTGCTACTGCTCTGAGCACAACAGGTTCATTGGGTTTCTCAGCTCAGTGACTATTATTTCAACAGATGGGAGTATCTGGTGCTGCAAAACTGGAGGCTCTTCCATGCTGCAGTACATTGCTCCTGCTAAATATGAAGCCATCCTGCAAGATAAAGTCAGTCTCTAATGCAGATTATGAAAAGCAGCAAGTTTGGGCTAGTTAAAAACCAAACAAATAAAAACAACAACAACAACAAAAACAAACAAAAACCACCAAAGCCATCTATTAAGTAAGCAAAGCTCCTTGCTCTCTGGAAAACATCTACTGCTCAATAACATTTGAGATTGAACATCTACAGAACCTGATTGTTAAAACCAAGGGCTACTAATTACACCAGCTCTGATTCATTCAAATCCAGTTTCCTAATCAGAAAACTTAATTCCTGGTTCCTTAATTCTCCATCTGCAAATGAGAATATTTGGAAACTTTTTATCTGTAACACCACTTTGAGGTTTTTCAGCAACTCCAGGTGTGCAGAGCAGACACGCTGCCATGGAGATGCTGCTGCAGCACCCAGCCCATCCAGCTGGTTTTCCATTCTGCAAGGACAAGGGGGCTGTTTACTCCATCAGAGCTGCTACAACCAGAGGCTTCTCCTCGATTCAGCAACAACAGAAATTCCACATGGGGACAGTTAAACACATCACGAGAACACTGACGTTATGAGAAGGTGGGTCTGTGCTTTCAGGAATTGATAGGAACAAAGCAAAAATCAACCTGAATTCAAGATGGAAAACAGATTGGAGGCAAACTTAATGGCTGCACATGCATTTTAGAAGCAATGACAATGAGGAAAAAAAAGGGGAGAAGTTTACTATTTGGCAAAAAAAAAAAATTAAATGTGCAATACCCTATACTGCACTTAGTGCAGAGAGCAGCTAAGCTGTCAAGCCTCACACTGGCAGCAACTGAGGCTCAGCTGTGTGACCTACAACAAACACAAGAGTCAAGACTCAACACTAGAAGTCAGTAAATACAGTTTACTACAAGGAGGGTTGGACAGTACAGTCTCAGAAATCTCCCATGGGGGAAATTTTAATTCTGTTGGCCTTTACAAGGAGAAGGTGCTTATTGACACTTAGTCATATTAACGGGGGAAGTTTTCACGGAAAGCTCTTGCACACAAAGCTGGTACCACTGTTAATATGGGGATGGAAAACACACACTCTGCCAGCAACTGAGCACTGACTGGAAGCTTTGCTTGGCCAGTTTCTGGACCTTGGCAGCATATGTGTTAGCCAAGTGTTTGATAAACTGTGGTAGTCTTCTTCTTTAGCATCTCTTTGCCAAGGAAGAATTCTCTGCTCAAGACCAGACTGTCACGGCTGTCTGCACGCCAGCACATGATTAGATAACATCTTCCAAAGCAAACAGGCTGTTCAGAGCATGAACGATCAGAACTGCGTAGATTATTTAAGGCTTTTGGTGGAATCACCCCTAGAAAATATTAAAGGAAGAACTGTCCAACCATAACGCATGTACATTGGTCTACGAGCAAAAAACAAAACCAGAAAAGATACATGCAAGGTTGGTGCAGACCTCTGCCTCAGAACCTGCAACTTCACTCAGTACCAAAGCTTAGTCATGCTAAGCAGCAGCAAACAGCACCAGTAAAATCTGAGACAAAGGAGTGCACATACAAAGCACCTTCAGAGGAGAACGAGACTTGATCACTATAGACGTGAAAACATCCTAGATTTTATTTTTCTTTTTGAGAAAAACAAAGAATTTGGGTACTTCACCTCTCTAGGTTCTTCTGGGAATTCTAACCACAGTAATTACTTAATGACAAATCAGTATCACACTTGTATCTGTATTACAAGTACCTCAATCTTTAGCTGTACTGATTAAGTCTTCAAATCTGCTGAAGAAAATCATCATCTCTTCCTTGCTCCTTACATAGGCTAGGCTATTTATCAGCATAATTACAAGGTCCATGTTACCTTATTACCTGTCTTGGATTAATGCTGCACCTTCCACCAGTGCATTCTAGCTGTTATTTATTTTCATTTGAGAAATTGCTCATTGTTTAGCTATCCTTATGAAGGGGAAATATCTTCATGTGACTTCCAACAGAAAGGAGGATCAGAGAAAATACAAAACTGCTGTTCACTGTTAGCATTAAAAGGGTCAAGAAGGAGAAACAGAAAGCTTGTCCATATTCACAGCTGCATAAGAACCTGCAGCTGCCACTGACCTCTTGTGAAACAGCATTCCCCTCTTCTGAGTCAAGAGAAAAGCAAATACAAGCAATTGAAGGTAAGCCTAAAGGGCACACATCATGACCCTTAGACACCTTACCATTGTTTCACTTCTTTGGAAACTTCTCAAAGAGTTTAGCTGCCTTCACAAGAGCCTGTTAGAAAGACAAAGGCAAAGCCTAGCCCATGCCTGCAACACAGGTTATGAGCAGCACCTCAGTGAGCCCCAGGTTTGCTGGCTCAGAGTCTCTCAGTGCTGACACTGAGGCCCACAGCAGGGTCACTGTGCTGGAAACAGCACTGTGGCATCCGGGAAGCTCCTCTTTATTGCTTACTCTAGATGAAGACAGACAGTAAGCACAAATCAAAAGACATGTATGGGTTTTTTTCTCCAGCAGAACTATTGGATCCCGCAGATTTCACAGACACAATCTTAATGCCAACAGAAGTTATAAAGCAGACCTTTCAAGCCATCAGGGTATTTTTGGTAGTCATGCTGCTGTTTGGTTCCCTCCTTATAGTGTGTCTGTGGAGTCTTATGACTGTGCAACAGTCTCTTCCCACAAACCAAGCTCACATGGCTAAGGAAGAATTTAAACAACGAAACCCAGGAACTCTCCCAGCAAGTCATGCTTTCTGCCACTGGACAGCTGGCAGCATCTAGAGGGGCAGCTTTCCCTACAGCTTTCTTCACTTGACTCTAATCTTAGACCACTTAAACTTTAAACCTCAGAACATCTTTGTAAATGAGCCACTTGTACAAGTGGAGAGTTGAAGTGGAGAGCAAAAACCACAAGCATCTGGTGTCCTTTTGCCCTCCAGACCTCAGAAGTTTAGTCTGCTAAACCTCTCAAAGGCAACTGCAGGGCAGTGACTGACCTCCAGCTCATCCATCCCAAACAATTCCTATTGGCAGGGTGTTCGCTGGAGTGTTGGAACTGAGTAACGAGTTTACAGATTGACAGAGATCCTGCTCCAATGGGATTTAATCCTCCAAAGCAATATGGTCAAAACAGTGAAACTATTTCTACTGTTTCCCTTTGCTGCCTGGCTCATGTCCACGTTGTTTTTTCCTCCATTAAGATAATGGCCCCATCAACATGACTTTACATTACTGTCTTCAGACACAAATGTGATCCAGATGGATCATTAGTATTTCTTCTCAGTTCATTAGTGCCACGTTGTCCCACTCCTACCTTGCTTCGGAGGAGAATGGTGCATATGAGCATAACTGAAGAGAGAATCAATCATATAAGAACATGTTGCTTAGAGTAAGAAGCAGGAGTTTAAATTCTCTGCCACTGTTTCAGTGATGTCTGGAATTCTCTATTAGAAATAAACAAGATATTCATTAACTAATTGCTTATGTAATAAAGATCAGTACATAAAATTATCATCTAGGGGCACTGAAAGAAGAATTTTAATTATCCAGGTGAGCTTCAAAGCAGAACTGCACTTCGTGACTTCTGTGGTCGCCTTCTCAACTTCACCAGCTCCTGACCTACCAGCACTGTACAGTCAGTAACATGTTAATTAGCATGACCCAATTTTTGGATTAGAAAAGACAATTCAAAGCAGCAGCTGATCAAAGCTGAGAGGCTGGTTGGACGGGTTCATGGATGGCAAACCAACAGTGCCAGTGCTGTGAGCCAGCTGCCATTTCCAGGGCAGCCATACAAACCTTTGTTTGTTGAAAGGATGAGACTCTCCAAATGCTGCAACTAAAAGGCTTTGCCTTCAGTACTAAGCAATTGCTCCCCTGTTCCAGAGGCCAAATGGAAAAAAGAGTGTTTCCAAGCCTGACTGCCAGATGCTAAGAGCACAGTGCCTACAACAAGGTTACTTCCACGGGTGGAAAAGCAGCAATAAGCTGGAGAGCTCCAAGCCCTGTACCCAGTGTCAGCTCTGTGTAAGAACTGCCCAGCACTGAAGGGCCAGTGCTCTTGAGAACTGGCAACTTCAAGGAGTCCCCACTGCCACCTGCAGCAAGAGCTGCAGCTCCAGAGCCTGAACACACTGATCTCTGCCACTGCGGGCTTGGCACCCCCTTCCATCCCCCAGGAGCAGCCAAATCCCACACCACGAGTGGCAAAGGGATGGCTCCCTGCAGCAAACATCCCTCTCCCAAGCCTCACAGGAGAATCATGGCTCCCTGCAATCAGCATCCTTCTTCCAAGCCTCATGAGAGAGCAGTGTCTCACTGCAGACAGCATCATTCTCCCAAGCCTCACGTCACTTCTGAACCTAAACTGAAATAAAGTGAGATATGCTGTAAGCATATCCTAAACCCTAAAAACAGTCCTAGTTGACATCAGAGAACTACTTCTACAGGACTAATAGTTCACTTGAGCAAATCTCACCCAGCACCACATGTATCGTAAAATCATTAATATCTGTTCCACCGCTGAAGGAACGTTCCCTTCACACAGCCAGAAGGTTCCCTTCTAATAAACTTCCCCCTACATGAAAAGCTTTATTGGAGAAGAAAATGTAAGGGACAACAGCCTAGACTTCAGCTGTCAATGTTAATTGTGCCTTCCTGCTGACCTGCACAAGGGCTGGACAAAGGGGTGGATACTCATGGGAGAACAGGGCAGGAGTGAAGGCAGGCTTTCTCTGCTTTCCTTTGCTCTTTTAACTTCAATTTCCATCCCCATCGCTTCTCAGAAACAGCCTCTTCCCATTTTAACCCTAAAGTTTGATGTTCCCCATCCTATCAAAGTCACATAAACATTTTTATGCTGACTGTGACCATACAGTCACAACAAAAAACCCGACCTTGAAGTGAACCCCTCTTTCAGGCACACACAAAAAAATCCTCTTTTCTTCCCAGCAGTTCTCCTGGGAGCGATCCAAGAGCAGTAGGTCTCTCTTTACCTTTAAACTACCAGTAGCACTGAAACTTTCACAAAGAGGATGCCCACACTGCCGGCTGCTGTGCGGAGAGCCCGGGGATGAGCACAGAGCTGCCCAGGCTTGGGCAGCAGTTTGGTGACAACTGGGTGGAAATGAGCCCGCAGTGAGCTCTGGGTCACGCAGGACACACTGCTGGCAGCATCTAAGCCAGGCAACTTCTAAGTAGACTTAGCATTTCTGAACTGCAGTGCAGTCTGCAGTGCAGTCCCCACTGTAAATACACCCAAAGTCTTTGCAATCAACATTTTAATTCAGACATAAGGGAAAAAAAACACAAAACCCGGTAGTTTTAACCAGAGCAAACAAGGTACAGGAAGAGCAAGTAACATGAAAGGGATTGCAATTCCTGCAACTGCAGCGTCTCTGTAACCCTTTTGTTCTCTTTTATCTCATGTTCCTGGCCCACACTTTCCAGATGCTGCAGCTTAAATAAGGCTAATCAAAGTCTTGCCCAAGTCAATGGAATGCTTTCTGCTGATTTATGGAAGCCAAAATTTTGCTTTTTCAATGCTACTGAAATATGAATAAGGATACAAGAAGCTCACTACAACTTTGATTTCTTTGCACAGTCTTACACTGAACATGCACCATATGCTAAAAGACAGCTGATTCAGATACAAGTTCATATCAATGCAACTGTAAATCCTACATGTTAAAAAAATACACTCTTAAGTAAAAGAAAAAAAAAAAAAAACAAAGAGAAAAGGAATAAGCAGATGAACATTTTACTACTTCAAAATAATCAGGAAACATGTCCCAGTGCAGGCAAAACTGCTCATCTGAATCATTCCTCTGAATTACTCACTGTTTCATCTCTAAATCCAGTACGAAACTGTTAGGGAAAAGCTTCTTAAATCAAGAAGCATTTCTTACTGCCAACATAAAAGCATTTGTACAAACTATACATGATCTCACCTGGTAACAAACTAACAAGGAAATAAAAATCATCATAACCTCTTGCAAATCAAAGTAGTTTTATTTCCAGATATTTCCACTGGCTTCACTGCTTGATTCAGAATCAAGCAGAACAGAGATTCAAAGTTTGACCTCCAATTTGTAAATCCTTTTTACCCTGTTCCATTCTTTCAATACTAGGAACAATCAGATTAGAAACTAATTTTCTCTGTACCTTTGTCCTTTAAATAAACTGCTGAATAACAGTGTATTATGTCTGTGAGCTCTTTCAGATGATCTGTGAAAAGCATACTTAAAATTCCTCTTTCAAACTTAATTTGCAGTGATTTTCTTGCAGTAACATGAGAATAAATGAAAAAGATAATTGATTTCAACAGTAAGCAATTACACACAATGACTTTTCTACAGCAGTTGTCTAATTAAGAGACTATGAGCCCAGCATATCAAGTCTTAGATTTAAGCATTGTTTTTCAGGTACTCATATGATATGCAAAATGCACAACTTTTTGTGTTCTGTTACACTGCAGATGCACCAAAACACTTGCTACAAACTTTTAACCCTTTGCAAAAATTTATACTTGCACACATGATTTGAATCTGAAGGCAAGAAAGAGCTACTGCTGAACTGAGTAAAAATATCTGAAGGTTATCAACACTGATAAATAACATTTATGGCAAGACATCTAAAAAGTGACACTGGACTAAAAATAACTTGACAAAATTAACAATGAAAGATTTTTTTTATGAATATGAAACATGCATATGCACAGATGTCAGTTATATAACCCATTTCTTATATCATTAAAGAGTAAACACCAGCCTATTCTTTCAGCTTATCAAAACACAATAAAAAGCAGGCACAATTCCTCTCCCGTATTTTTCTCCCCTAATTAACAGATTTTTTTTTTAACTGCGAGTCTTTTACTACTGCAGCAGAATCTCATCTGCTTCCTTATTCTGAATTGCTACATAAAAGTGCCTATTGCTCCCAAAGGCTTTTCTAAGAAGCATCTGTAACAAAAGAACTGAAGGCTCATACCTTAACCTCTTGGTTGGCAAAAATCTCCACATCAACCCCACAGGCAACCAGAGTGGAAACATCACAGTCCATGCTACGGGCTGGCATCCCCCGCCTTTGAACACAGAGTTAGGCAAGCTCAGAGTAACAAACGGTCGGGAGGAAAAAAAAAAACAACAAATAAATAAATAAAAAAATCTTCAGTTCAGTACTGCAACTGAACAGTCCAAAATTCTGTCTCAATGACTGCAAGCTTCCGGCACGAGCTCTTTGCACTAAACTGAGTTGCTCCTTGCCTTTCCCCCGTACACCCACCAACTGAGCAGGCAGAGCATAGTAACAGCGCTATTCCATCTCTCATGGCAATGACATCACCACAAAGACTGACATAAGCTAAATCTATTTTTTCAACCCCTTTTATCTCTAGGCAGCACGGTGGATCAAATTGAACATGATTATGTGCTAAATCTGAACTCGGACTAAATCAATTCAAGCAGCGTTCACTGTCAACTGAGTCATAGCTGTTGTTTCAGCTGAGTGCTTATGTTGGCAAAAAAAAAAAAAAAGATCGCCTGACACTGAAAGCTCCGCTCTGAGTGTAAATTAACCCAGCATTTAAAGCCACCAAGCTCAAGGTGGCATTCGTTACTTTACTATACTTTAAAATCTACAGCAGAGGACTAATGGAAAAAAAAAAAACAACCAACAAATCAACAAAAACATCAGCATTCTGCTTTTAATAGCTCTAAGTCTTCTTTTTTAATAAGGCACGCTCTATAACCCCACACACAGGATTAGAGAACATCTAGTCCTATCATCAGGAGTGATCAACACACTGCAGATTTGATCCCAGCGCTTCGACATACACGTTGCACTATGACTCATCCCCAGGAAGATCAGAGGCATGTCGGTGTGTGATTTGGAAGTCAATACCCCTTCAAAGAACAGAACATGAAAATTTCCTTGAAATTAGGGCCCCGCACTAGGCAAGCCTCTATACCATCCATCTTTGGGGTTAACCCTTCACAAATATAACAGTGTTCAACTGAAAGAACCAGATACGAGTAAAGTGAAGATGCTTTACACCTGCTGACTCAGGGGTCTGCTTATTCTTTGCAAGTTTATTTTTTTAATGATAGAAATAAAATATCTACAAATTTGGGGCTTCCAAAGGGATCTTTATCGCAGACTGGCACCATTATTTCTCCTCATTCATTCTTGCGATCCATAATTACTTGTAATTTCTGTAGGCCTAGAATTGACATTTATTGATAAATCAGGTTACCAGGCAGAATTAAAATATGTAACTATTGATATGAACCTAGGAAGAGCTGATAGCTCAGTGTAACAAAATGCTCTGTTTAACTCCACTTCATTAACAGATATAACATCTACATTTGATGTTAGGAAGAAATTCTTTACAGTGAGGGTGGTGAGATACCGGCACAGGTAGCCAAGAAAAGCTGTGGATGCCCCATCCCTGGAAGTGTTCAAGGCCAGGCTGGATGAGGCTTTGAGCAACCTGTTCTAGTGGAAGGTGTTCCTGCCCATGGCAGGGGGTTGGAACATGATGGTCTTTAAGGTGCCTTCCAACCAAACCATTCTGTGATTCTGGTGTTGCAGCTTGTACCCCATTCTGTGATGCCGCACGTAATTTGCTACTGACACTTGAACCAGGTTGTCTAAAACTCAGTCACATACATTGAGCCACAGTCAGTTCAGGCTGCAAACTGCCATACCCTTGATGAAATTCAAAATGAAGACACACAGGGAAAATACATGAAGTTGTTTGCACCAAAACTGTGCATTCGGAGATCTAAAAGCAGACACAGCTCCAGATGAGCTTCCAGCCAACCCAGCCTCTTGCCTTACTCTTTTGCCAGCACTGTAAATTTGTTAAGTGCTGGGAATTCCAGATTAGCTGGTGACAGGCCACCCTCTGACCAGTGACACACTCTTTATCCCTGCCAGCAGGCAGTGAGGTTAGATGCTGACACAGAAAAGCCAAGATCTCTTATCAAAAGATTATTTTTAAGTTCTATTAAATAATTTTCCCACTTTTTAACTTACATTTATAGTAATCTCCTCAGCAATAATCACAAACTAAGATCCAGAACCAGGTCAGAAACATAATCTCAGCACTAAAGATTTTACAAACCCAGACTATGCCAACCAACAGAAATGGCAGCAAAAGGCAGTAAATGAATCAATATTGTTTATTATTATCAATTGCTTTGTACACTGGTTACTTAATCACTGTCAAGATTTTTCATAAACCATAGGAAACCACCTCTTAGAAAGAATATGAAGTTAACATTTTTATGCATGTTTAGAGGAACTTTAGTTCATATATTCAAATAAAATATATATATATGAAAACAGAGGAAAAAGCCATAAAGATGCCTGAGTGAAGGTCTACGCAGACAGCAATGGAGAAATCACGGCACCAGAAAACTGAAAATGTAGTAAGTAGTTATCAAAGAGCTGGAAGGAAACACTGAAAGCAAAGATGAGTCATATGCATCTGAGCCTGCTGAAAGTTTTAGCAGTAATGGACCAACAGGACAAAAACAACAAACATCTGAAAAAGGAAGAGATCAAGAATTAGACAATGCTGGTCACTAAGGCCTATAAAGGCATCCAAAGTCATGGTTCCACATTGATGGAGAAAAAGATCTTACAATATAGAGCTACACTGGATAGTTCCATAATAATTTCTTTTTTCACTTTTGTGAAACTGTCACCTGTAAATTTCAATAGCCCTAATCTTTTTACAAAAACTGGTACCTGATGTACTAACTGACCTGTTCCACTTCATGATTATTCCTGTACTTCTATTATTCCTCTCCTTTCAAAAGAGAATCATCACAATTTTTCCACTCCATATGAGTAAGGAAACCTTACTGAGATCACAATTACTTTCATTTTTTGCTTCTTCTTGCTTGTTCCAAAGCATAACCTAATTTTTCCCCTTAAAAACCACTCTAGCTCACTAGGGTATTTTAGTGAGCTCTTTACAAAGATAACCTAGTTGTTTTTGTGTCTCAAAAACAAAGATTACCTAACAGAAGAACTCAACAAAGCTTTTGAGTACTTCAACTTACATCTTTCAATATATGTCATATTCTATTTGTAACTGCTCATTTCTCATTCGAAATCAAGTCCTATGTGTCCTATAGTCCTATGTGAAATTTTTTTCATGGCATTGTACAACTGCTTATAGCCTCACCTAATGTTAATAAAAAAATATTATTGGACAATTAAAAATTGATTAATATTGGCTTATTTCTACAGATCAGGAGACTTGTTTTTCAACCAAATTTAAAGAAAAAGCATCTCAACTTCTTTAAAAAAAAATTCTTAACTCTGGCTCTAGATGATCTGGCCAAATTCAGTTCACTAAACTCCCAAGAAAAAATAAAGGCAAATTTCATGCATATTTCATGCATATTTTAAAGTATCAGAAATTGATATAGACACACATGCACTTCATCATATTACTGATACTCTGAGTAGGTTCTCCAGATCACAAACTGCTACTAATCACAGCTTTTGCACTAACATGAGTCCAAGGAAAGCCATTCTCTTGTTGGCAGGTGCTAAGCCAGAGGATTTGTAGATCATGTATACACCAAAAAGCTTCAGCTGAAAGCTAAACGCTAGGCAACATATCCATAACTAATAAATACTGATCAGCACAAGCAGACTTTTTTCCCCAAGTAAAACAGTTGGTGGTGAGGACCTGACATCAACACTACACCTATGCCAAGAGGGATTCTTTCAGGCTGGTCTAGTAAGCCCTGAGGAGTGGAAGCCAGCAGCAGCACAGCAGAAGCAGCCCTGGAGGCAGCCTTTGGTGTAGGTTCAGCTGAAGGATCAACATGCAGAGTGCTCTGTGACGTGAGCCAAAGAACCAGAGGTGGAACACCATTTCCAAAGAAAACAACTCGAACTAGAATGCAAATGTGAGTGCATCCAAAAGGATACAACTCCACTGCCATTCCCTACCAATTTTACAGTGGGTTTAGACCACACTCACTAATTCTGAGAACGGAGAGAAAGTGGAGATTTTTGAACGGTCACTCAGAAGCTTCGCAATTCATTTCAGGTTTTGTGCATAGTAACAATTGTGCAGGGAATTAAATGGGCACTGCTCACTATGTGTGATTATTTTGGCTGAGCATGGAAACATCAGGTTTTCACAGTTACAGGCATAGGCAACAGACAGTTTCTAGAACTCGACAGCAATATTCCAGGTGGTATTGTTCCTTCACAAGCCCCAAAGTAACCCCACAGCATCACTAGAATGATGATCAATACTTGGATCAGCCTTTAAAAAGACTGAAAAGCTTCCCCAGTCAGACAGGAAATAAGCCATGTTGTTCCAGACAGGGACAATCTTGTGTTCTGGATTTGTACAGAGACTGAGATAACACAGTCCTTCCTAGTCTACAACCTGGAGTTGTTTTTCTGCTGCACTTAAGGCTGTGTCTCAGCTCAATACATGTAAGCAGAACCACGGATTTAAGACTTTTCAAGCTCAACTGTCAAGTCATCAAAACAACTTTTGCAAAATCTCAACCTTCATTCTGCAAGCAAACTACTACTGATTTACCCTTAGGGAAACTTCACTGGCTCTGGACCTCACAGTAACCTCAGCCACATTGCAACCAAAAACAGCAGCTAAAGTAAGAAGCAAGCATGATTTTTTTGCTCACTGGATAAAGCTTGTGCTCATTATTACAAGTACTAGAGGGGTTATTTCTGTAGCAGCTCTGCTTGCAGGTGCAAACCACATTAAGTGAATGTACAAATCCAGAAAAACAAAAAAGCAATCCCACATCAATGACCCTGTGATCCTGAATGGAGCACTGCAAATAGATTCACATTATGGTTGATTCTAATGTTTTTAATGATGTGCATCCTTATTGATCTCATTCAGCCTGCTACACAAGTCAACAGTATTTAAACCATGCTCCTACCTGTTGCTAGGAACTTATTTTTACAAATACAATGTACAAATTTAGAAATAATTTACAAAATTTACAAACATAATTTACAATTAAAAATAATTTTAATGGAATTATAAATACTTTTAAAAGCATATAAAAATTCAGTGACATAAGAGACAGGCCTGAAAAAAAGCCCAGGGAAAAAAAGCCCAGAAAAAAAAAATTACAGTTCTTCCAGTTTCTCTGTCTGCGGCAGAAGATAAGAAAGGCCAACCAGAAACATTCTTCAGGAGCAAAGTCAGCTCCTTCAAAGAGGTGTTTCACAAAGACTTAGAAGAAAATGGAATGCTGAAGACTGGGTAGGGTTCAGCTGAGCCACAGAAGGAAAATGAACAAGCATAAGTTTTTTTTCTTATGACAGGGAGCATTGGCTCTTGCTACAGTAGATTACCCCCAAAAAGGATGGAAATACCAGATAAATCCAGGCAGAGGAACACACAAGCAACACAGCAGAGCAGGGGAATCTGGGCCAAGAACCGGGATCTGAGGACGGGACTTTTGCTCCTCTCTCTCTATGGTGCAGCTTACACTCTGTACATATTAAAGGTTGAAAAGTTGGCACTTGCAGGACACAATTCAGAGAGATGCATCCAAAGTCAAGGGAAATGTGAAAGCAAGTGAGATAAAATACATTACCTGATGCTATGAGCCAGCATCTCCACACTGGATGAATTCACTGCTACCTGGAAATAATATTCCCACTCTTAATTCCCAAACACAATGGCCATCGAACTGTTTGGGAATACATCTTTCAGACAGCAAATTTAACTGGCATTTGCAGTAAATAAGGAACAATGAGCTAGCTAACAGCTACAAAACCACTGATTTTTCCAAGATGAGTTTGATTGCCAAACTAAAGTTTCTACAAATCCCAAACTGGCATCAATTGTGGAAAAAAAAAGGGCTCTAATTCACCCTTCTCATAACAAATAATCATTCTTATGGTTTGAAGACTTTTAAAGACACAGAATTTTGTCCAGACTAGAAAAGAAAGCAGAAGTTTAATTAAATTTAGAATAATCCTAGGATCAATAAGTTCCTCATGCATGCAGAGACTTTAGAGCTTGGAAAACGCCTTGGCTGGCCTTGATTTTTGGAAAAGTAACTTTTCTGTATTGTAAGTGATACTTTGCTTTTCTGTGGGCAACAGTTCCTGTTAGTCACACTTACAGATCTCAGAATCTGAGGGTCGAGGAAAACAAAACAAATCATTAACATGATGAAGGATTTGTCCTTCAATAAAGAGAATATCAAGCAACTCAAGGACCCACAGATGAAGTGAGAATACTTCAGTGACTGCATAAACAACTGTGTCATTTAGCCAGCATCACTTTGCTGTCTCATTTAGCTACATACAAGTTTCAACTGTGAGTCAGAATTGCTCAATTATTTTATCTGTATCATTCATAGTCCTTTGCTTCCAAGTATATGTGGGGAGGTGTGAGGGGGTGGAAATCCATACATGTGTCTTCTGTCTACTCAAAATGGTTACAAATCTGTGCCAGATCCACACACACAAAAAGAACTGTTATGGTTCCAGACTACAAAACCCTCTCTCTTGTAAAATGAACTGCTGCAGTTCAGAAGTCAGGATGCCCTTGATTCATTTGGTGAACTGATGGCCACCTACAGAATACACAACACACACACGAAACCCTGATAATAGAGGAGGATCATAACCCTGCAGCGTAAGCTAAATTTATCTGCAGACTATCTGCACAGTATCATTGATAAATTGCACAGGTTTCAGTTTTAAATTAGGAGACCTAAACATCCTGGTATATACATTGACAGTATAAACAAAAGAACTGGGAATTAATTCCATTGCTCCAGCATGAATAGCGAGTGCAATGGGAGATGCTACAGGGTAACCAAGCCATGTGCATGGGCTTGACAAACGTGATCAAGAACTTCTGGAAGACCCTTCCCTTCTGAACCACCAGCCAGAGGGCCCCAGGAGGTTCTTCAAGATTTTTTAATTAGCATTTAGTATTTGGGCAGCTGTTCAACACACTCCTTGTTCAGTACATTCTATGGACTCTCAAAGAGGCATTTTGCTGACCAGGCACTTGATGTGCAGTTTAAGAAGGGCTGAATTGCTCTCTGACCTCCAAATGCCAACAAGATTTCCAGCAACTACAACAGAAGCATGTGGTGCATACGGATATATGTATAAACTGGCATTTAAATTTAATTTAATTTAATTGATCCTGAACTGTATCCTACATATGAGGTAACCGTTGTGCCTCAGTTTCTTCAACAGCTAGACAGGATTGGTGATCACAGAATCATAGAATCAGATGGGTTGGAAAGGACCTCTGAGATCATCAAGTTCAACCCTTGATCCACTACCACCACAGTTACTAGAGTATGGCACTAAGGGCCACATCCAGTCTCTTCTTAAACACCTCCAGGGACGGAGAATCCACCACTCCCCTGGGCAGCCCATTCCAATGCCTGATTACCCTCTCTGTAAAGAATTTCTTCCTAATATCCAATCTAAACCTTCCCTGGCAGAGCTATAGTGTTTACTAGCAGAGTGATACCTGCTAGTAAACACATGACAATGTAATGAGCATGTGCAAAACAGATTTTCCCAGGCGAATTTCTAATCGATAGATTTTTATGCTACCTTTGATTTTGTGAAAGTGATAATGACCGAAGACTAAAAAGAGGTGAAGCGCTTACATGTGTTTATTCTTGTAGCACTTGAAAACAGAATTAAACCCATACATGGTCATACATGGATTCTGTAAGAGACTCACACACACACTGGGTGCCAGGCCAGTGCTCTGAGCTCTGCAGGAAACTCCAGAACCTCAGGCACCTTCTCAGTTGCCAGTAGGAAGATGGAGGTGCTCAGAGGTTGGCACAGAAACAAGACACTGAAGTAATGGATTCAATCTTTCACTAACTACCTCTGTGACCTTAGATGAAGAACATGCAGGAACACACATTCAGAAGGGCTCAGAGCCTTTGTGTTTTATTTGGATTTTAAGTATAAGCTGGGCAGGACAAGTACCCTCCATTCCTAGTTGTAATTTAATGGATGATGCCAGCTGGAATAGGTCTGTAATACTCCTGTCTAAAACTGTGATTTGCAGTTACCCACGAACTCTGTTAACAGTTTCAAAATGTATTTTTAAATCATTTCCATTTACCCTTACTTGTCTCAGACTAGCAAAGGTATTTAACATGCCTGTATGTTTTCCTTGTCATTTCAGACACCTCATCACAGCAAAATGCCCTTGAAAGGACAGCCTGGAATACCAATGCTCACTGCTGAGAGAGACCAACCTTATCTCTCAACTGCAGCTCTGCACAGGACACGCAGGTGAGAGATTTAATGGCTGTGCTGAGAGAAAACAGCGTTTACTGCCAAGCCAGCAAAAGCAGTCCAGTTCAAAGGGAAGGAAAAAAAAAAAAGAAAAAAGAAAAAAGTCCACTGTCAAACAGCATGCAGTCAGACAGCAAATAATGAAGCAATGAATAATAGATTTCTTACATAATTGCTGTTTTATCCTGATGTTATAGGGTGGGTATTTATTTTGCTGCAACACTTTAAACCAGACAGTCTCTTCTCCTGTTAATCCCCTGATCCAACTGCAGACAAAAAAAAAGTAAGTGTTGATACTCAAAATTTGCCATATACAAATATTAATTCTTGTCTTCATTGCAGATGGATGACACTGGCTTCAATTCTGATAAATTCTCTGCTACTGTTTATTTATTTAGGTTCAAAGGACAGGTGGAAATTAGATAATATGGGACCAGAAGTCAGATATAAATCTTCTCCAGGGGCTCTAAAGTAAAATGAAAAATCTGCTAAGGAAGTTTTTTGCTTCCTCTAGGGCATGATCAGAAAAAACCAAAAGAAATCTAATTAATTATAAGATACTGGTGAACTTGTAATGTATTTATAAAGTGAATTTATCCTATTTCCTTCCTAGAGACTGATTTCATGATTTCACAAACAGAAGAAAAGACCATGATGGGCCACTGAAGAGCTTGTACCTTGTGAAGATACAAGAGATCAGATTCAGTTTCTCCTTTTGCTCTCCCTAAAACTCAGATTTATTTTCCCAACTAGAACTTAAGAAATAGTCTTCCATTGATCCATACCAGGAAAGGACCAGAACTGAGTCCATTCCTATATTTTGCATTCTCAGTTTACTTAATATTTCCAATTTTTTTTTATGAAGTGATACAGCTCTCAAGAGAATTAACAAAAAATAAAAGAAGAAAAAAATTAAAGCAGAGCTAGTTCCCATACAGGCATATCATGCCTGAAGTATCTGTAGTGTGGTCTCAGAAGGTGAGTTTTTAATACAGTTCTAAGCCATTTAGTCATTCCATATGTTGGTTCACTCTCTAGTAAATGCATTGTCAATATTAAATTGACAGTAATTAAATAGCAGATACATTAAAATACAAGTGAGTGACAGAAAATTGATCTTATCTCAAAGCAATTGATCTATATTTAAACAATCAGCTTTCTTCTGAAACATGGAGCTGTGAACAATGAACCCAAATGCATGCTATTCCCCAAACCATGACCTTTTCCAGCAGAAGAACATTTCCATACCAAAATTCCAACTCATTCTAGTTTTGATAGTCTTCAGGGGAAAAAAAAAAAACAAAACAAACAAACAAAACCAAAAAGTAGTCTTTCTGAAGTGAATCATCCAGATCCATGGGAAGTCTTGTCTGCACTTGATATTCTGGCCAAGTTAGATCACTAGATCTCAGAAAATGCTAATAAAATTCCACAAAGTCATAACTTAAATCTCTCAACGACTGCCTTTGATTTCTGCATGTCCAGACATACAGAGGCCAGTTAAACTCATGTGGAGTTCTTCTCATAGTCCAGTCCATCTGTAATTTTGTCCAAGCTAGATATAAATATCCAAGTGAGAAGTGTCTAACAGCATCTGCAGTTAAATTATCTGTTAGGGCAATATGACTCTACCTGCTGTGCAATTCTACATTTCTGATCTTGACCACTTGTGCCCCAGTTAATTCCATTCTGAATTTTGCTCACAGCCTTATCACAGCTTACTTCACCTCATCATCAAGCAATGCATATTTAGTTATGTTTATATTTCTTCACAAATAAGCTCATAAAATTATCTGAAAATATTTATTGATGACTTAACTTTAATTTTCTAATTATTTTGTCATCTGTTACCATGATTTCAAGGTAATATTCCATCCTACTTATATGAATCAATTCATAGAATGGGTATGAATAAAGCTTTAATTAAAGTTTATCACACAGCTATAGACCACTTAGTTGTCTCTTTAGTCACTTCAATTAGAACAATGCAAATAACCTACGAATGGAGAATGCCAACAGGTTTCTATATTAACATCTACTTATTTGTGGAGTTAGCTACAAAACTGCAAAATATACATTCAAAAGCTACTAAATATACAGAACCACAGAAGGGACCTTTAAAGGTCATCTACTCCAACCCCTCTGCAACGAGCAGGAACATCTTCCAATAGATCAGGTTGCTCGAAGTCTCATCCAGCCTGGCCTTGAATATTTCCAGGGATGGGGGAAACATTTCATGGTATTTTGAAAG
The DNA here is from genome assembly GCA_013399735.1 of Tyrannus savana. Taxonomy (NCBI): domain Eukaryota; kingdom Metazoa; phylum Chordata; class Aves; order Passeriformes; family Tyrannidae; genus Tyrannus; species Tyrannus savana. The sequence goes on from VXAW01005869.1 coordinate 435,656, forward strand.
CACACAGAAAACAAAAGCTTTTTCTGAAGACAGAGTAGTTACCAAGAACAAAATCGTTCCACAGAGAATCTTCAAAGCTTTGAGACGTTTTTTTAAATGACAATTTAATATCTGGAAAAAGTATTTAAATTTTAATGGTCCATCTCTTTTGACTTTTCCTCTAATGCCCTTGAACCATTCCCCAGTTACAACTGATGCTAAATAAATTCTTCACTTTATGAAAATAAACACAAAATTATTTTTACTGGTTTATTTATTACTATACCAGTTTCTGGAAGTAAAGCCTTTATGCAAGCTTAATGTACAAACCCAAAAGTAGTTCCTCTGCCCCTAAAATACAGAAGGGATTACAGGTTAAGAACTATTCTAGCACTACTTATAGAGCAAAAGCTGAGCAAAGAAATAATATTTTTAAAGCAATATTTAAAAAGGCAGAAAGAGAATCCAGAGATACCTTTTCCATTGTTTATAAATCAGTATCCTCAGTGATTTTATAACCCACAGGATAGTTGCATGCTGCAACCAACAGAATAATTTTTTTAATATGTAATAACTCTCTGACCACAACTTTTGTAATATGTAATACTGATGGAGAATTCAGTTGTACAGAATTTGCTTTGTCAGGAATTGTAGTATTGCTTCCTTTGGTGAATGGGAATTTAGAGGTGCTGGTATTTTCAGCACGAAGTTGTTAACTAACAGAACACTGCAGAAGAACTTACATAAATAAAGGTTACCTGAAGTCTGTGGAGTTTTAAGTTCAGAGGAAGAACAAACAGACAGAGATTTCACTCTTCAAAATGGCAGAAAACAGAGAACCAAACCCAAGCTCCTTTTTTTCCACTATCTCAGACCTCCATTTATCAGTGTACAGAATCTGCTGCAATCTGGGAAGCCACTGAAAATGGATAAATTGGAAAAAGGGACTCTTGTTTACCCTCTTCATCCTTGTTTGCAGAATAATTTTCTAGCCATTTCATCTTGTCCCTTACATTCCTTTTGAGATCTCATTATTTGAGTGCTTTCTTGTTTTAGTTCGTTGTTTATAACTTCTAATAAAAAATATCTGAAACTTTCACCTCAAATCAAAGGCAGGGGGTTGAACCAGCTTTCTTCAATAAAGGTAGAAGAGGCAGGCAAGCACAAGCCTGCACAAATTCATGAGATGTTAGGAAGGGGTTTTGAAGGAGATCATTGCAACCCATACACTCGAATGCCAAAAAAAAAAAGAAAAAAAAAGGCAGCAAAATTTAAAGTTGGTCTCTTTTTGAAGAGAATCTTTAATAGATTTTATCTAATATGGTTTATTTCAGATAAATGAATGGGGGGATCACATACAGTAAATCATTTCACAGAGCAAAGAGCTTAATGCAGAGAAGGCAGGATTGGTGTAGGAACTGCTGGGTGCAGAAGAGAACACCCCTGCAGTGCCAGCAGAGGAAGTACCACACTGGGGGAAGGATATTAATATGCTTCTATTGAAATTCATTATTAGGAGTAATTTTATCTGGCATACTAATGACAACCCACACACAACCCACGGTAACCCATTGAACAGATCAGCACTCACAAAACCTCCAAGAGCTTAAAGTCTTCCAAGCACAGGAACATCAAGATTGGCCGAGTTGGCCAAGAACAACAACACGTGTAAGCTGTTGTTTTCCAAACCAGCATTTGGAAAAAGCCACTGCAATCCCAGGTAAAGAAAGACAAATGGTTATGTCACTTCCCAACGCCTCAGCTCAATGCTCAGCACAACTGAAGGAGAGATAGATAAAAGATGACGGTGGCATAGGAAATGAATACACTTCTGTCATCAAAGAATGAGCTCCAAGATGTCTGTGGGAATGCTAACAGGACAGGATGATTGGCATTGCTGCTGGAATGAAAAAGACAGGAGTAATTTGAAGGATTTTTACATGTGGGAGGGAATAAATGCAGAGCAAAGTAGGCGATGAATTTGAAACGGAACTATAAAACAGCGGCACGAACACGTTAAGAGTGATCGCGTTGGAGAGAGGAAAAAAGAAGCCTGAGCACACTCCCATCTCACACCATTTTGCATCTTCCAGTTCCTCAGAACCACGGGCACAACGATTCATGAGGAAGACACTCAACAGCAATGCCGAACAATGACACAGTCAGGGAGAAAGTGTGGGAGTCGTGATGCTCAAGTGCATGGTCAGCTCAGCTGAGGCTGTTCTGGCCAATCCATTCCTGCTGCCACAGAGTCAGGAAAAGAGCACTTTTTAAAGCTGAAACTTGCTGAGAACAGATAAACTTTGATTGATTGTCTGGGTCTGCCACCTGGAATCAGGGCAAAGATATTGCGACATATTCAGCATAAAAGAACAAAAAAGACGTCAGAAAGAGAAAAGGAGTTTGGTTTCAGTTGGTTCAAGTTTTTACATTGTCAGCAAAGCACATATAAGTGTCCATTAAACCAGGCCAGCTGGTTTTAAGGAGCCAGGTAGGAACTGGGAAGCTGAATCAACTCCAGCTTTTGTGCTGATGACTCAAGTCAGGTGAAAAAAAAGCAATGATCCGAGGCAACTTAAAGAGAGCTCCTACCAAAAGAGACACTGAAGCACAGACAACAGTGGGTTATGTCTGATCAGTAAACTGGGATTACAGGCTCAAATCCAGATCTAACAGCAGCTTGTTAATGACCCAAGGTAGTAACATAGTGGAAGCTATTTTACTTCCACAGAGCCTGATTTCAATTTGGGTAAAAACTTGAAGAAGTAGCAGTGAAAGAAGTGCCCAAACATATGTAATAAAAGGATTGTAATGGCTGCTACATCAGTAAAATTGATCACTTTAAATCAAGTGGTCTGCAATGATAAATTTAAGTGTGGGCAAGCAGGAACCAGAAGTCTGATACCAGCACATCAACACTCCTGAATCTAACAAGAAAATTCTACTTCATACAGAGCTTTTTTAGGAATGTTTTATATGATCAGTCTGAAGTTGTGACCTTTTTTATGAAGGGAGGAAGATGAGTAAGAATCAGAGAATAGCTGCAACCAGAGGGCAAGTCTGGAGATCATTTAGTCCAAACCCCTGCTCTGCACAGGGTCAGACTAGAGCAGGTTATTCAGGGTCATGCCCAGTCCGGTTTGGAGCAATTTCAAAGACTGAGAGTCCACAGTCTCTCCAGGCAAACTGTGCTAACACTGCACCACCTACATTAAAAAAACATTTTTTTTATTATAAAAATGTTTTAACACTTAAAAGTAATTTCCTTTTTTTTTTTTTTAATATGAGCCCACTATATTTCTTTTCACTGAACAACACAGAAGAGCCTGGTTTCAGCTTCTTCACTCCTCCCCATCAGACGCAGGCCTCAGCACCTCCCTTTGCTGAATTTCTTGGCCCATTTCTCCAGCCTGTTGAGGTCCCTCTGAATGGACACCCCATCTGGTCTACCGACCACACCTCACGGTTTTGTGTTGTCTTCAAACTTGCTGAGGGAGCACTTGCTCCCATCACCCCAGTCATTAATGAAGATGTACTGGCCTGAGCATCAGCCCCAGGGGTGCACCATCAGTGACTGACCCCCAGCTGGACTTTGTGCTGCTCATCACAACCCTTTCAGCTCAGCAGCTGAACTACTTTTCAAACCTCTTCACTGTCTACTCATCTTTGTCATTGGTTTTTGCAAGAGGTTGTTACAGGGGACGGTGTCAAAATACTTAAAGCTACGATAAACAATATCTACTTCTCTCCCCTCATCCACTGAGGTCGTCAGCTTCACCACAGACCATCACCAAGTTGGTCAAGCATGACTGTCCATATATTTAACATTTTACCACTTTACACTATAATATAAGGAATGAACCAAACCCTATATTTAACATTTTTTTTGCTCTCACATTAGTTGCCTTTATGTTCCCTCTGCTTTTTACTCTCTCTCTCCATGTCTGAAAGTCAGCTAAGCACACCCTAGCACAACAACATATCTGCAGATGGTTATTCAGTAACTTCACAACACAGGCATACAAAGATCAGAATATAATCCACAGTAATGGGATAGTCACTTGTGTATCAAAAATCTATTTTTCTTTTAAAACGTTTGAGAGAGTTTACAAGACTAAAGCTCATGCTAATATCGCCCCAGGAATTCTTCATTATTCTGTTTTAAGTCTCCCCAGGCAGGTAAGAAAAATCTCAACTTCAACAAATTTCACATAAACAACAGTATTTTATGGGTGCAACTGTGTTTGCATTGAGTTCAGATCAGGATTGTGCTTTTGAGGCAAACCTCCTGACAACGCTCACCTATCACACTTTGTTCTACACCGGTGATTAGGCTGAGTGTGCAAATAGGATTTCTTTGGACAAAATTGAAGTGGAAGAGGCATTCCAGGCAAACTCAGTCCAGAGCTCTTAAGCTAGATTAAAAAGTATTCTGAAATACCAAACCTCCACACAAATGCAACTGTTTTCCTCTACAGACCCACCCTGGCTTCGTTGTTCTGTTTTTTAATGCAGATACAGCCCATGAACACCTGCAAGATCTCAGTCCAGAGACAGCTTCCTTTAGCACAGGTTGTCAGAAAGAAAGAACTTCAGCACATGGTACTTGGCCACCACATGGAAAAAAAAATGAAACTTAATCAACGATGCAAGAAAGATTCGGATGGTGCTGGAATGCTGGCAATTATTTTCCATCTCTTCCCAGTCATGCAGGAAGGAATGCAAAGATGAGAACTTCTTATCTGTAGTAAGAACAATGCACAGAAGGATGAGGAAGCAGTCCAATTAGAAGCATGATTTTGAGATCTGTAACCAAACATGCTCCATCTATGGCAGTTTATACACAAGCAAGCTCTACATTTGCCAACCAGACAACAAAAAAGGCTGATACCAGACACAACGAGTCAGTTTTCTTCGGCAGATGTCAATGTTCGTATGTAAAGATTAAATGCTTTACAAAGACAATACTAAAAGAACCACAGCACAAAGAAATAACTTTGCTGAGTGATCTTCAAAAGTCAAAGAGCAGAAGAATAACCACGTACCTGAACCCACATTACTTTCCAGAAAACACTAATAAAGTGCCATGTAAGTGTATGTCTCATAGGCCAGTAGAATAATCTACCTTGGAAAGGACTTCTGAAAGTCATCTAGTGTAACCTCCTACTCAAGGCAGGGAGAGCTTCCAAGTTAAATCAGATTATTCAGGGCCCTGTTCAGTCAAATTCCAAAATATCTTCAAGGATGGAGGTTTTTCAGCTTCCTTCAGCAGCTTGATTCAGTGCTTTCCCACTGTGAAAACTATTTTTCCTTGTAAGTTGTGATGTGGGAAATCCTGAACGGATTTATTTGAACCATGAAATGGTGCACCTGCAAGGAGAGTCTGCCTGTCTCCCCTCTACACCTGTGGTAGAGGACAACAACAAGGCTCCTCCTGAGTTTTACTCTTTTCCTTACGCTGAACAAACCCAGCCTCTCCACATGTTACTTGCTCCCTTTCAGTGTCCTCTCCAGTTTGTCTACATCTTTTTTTTTGTACACAGAAGCCCAAACCAGGACACACTATCCCAGATGTTGCTTCGCAAGTAAATAAAATAAATCACCTCCTCCAGCCTGCTGGCTCTGCTCCTGCTGACGTAGCACAGGTCGCAGTTATCTGTGACTGAAGATTAGAATCTGAACATTTTAAAATACAGAAGCCTCACAGTGAGAAAATAGAAACAAAACACAGCTGGAAGCAAATTTACCCCTGCCTGCTGCATCCTCAGAGATAGAAGGGTTACCCTGCGGGTGACTTTCCATCCAGCAACAAAGTGGCTTCCTGCACTGCAGGAAACTCAACATGCTCTCTGGTTTCCTGGGAAGTCCCTTTCCAGTGATCTCTGCAACTTGTGCTTCTGCTCCCATCTCTTCCCAAAAGTCTGTTGCACCGCAGGTTTCTTCCTCTTCACCTTTTTCTCCTGCTAATTCCCATTCTGGAAGCCTGCTTTTCCTAGGGCTCAGTTGCTTCCAAGGAAGAAATAACATCTCTCTGCCTGTCCAGTAACTCATAGAAGGCAAACAGTTTTCTCTGTAAGTCAGTCCCAGACACTGAAAAAAAAACCAAGCCAAAACAAAACAAAACCACAGATACAAGAAATAATACGGTAATACCAAGCATTCAAATATAATACAAATATCACCTGTTTCATAAGCACTTTAAAGAGCTTTGAGTAAGACCGACTTATCTAAATCCTGACCCAATGATCTCATTTGTGAGCTGAGGAAGTAAGGCCTGCATGAACAGACTGTTAAAATGGGTTGAGAACTTGCTGAACTGACAGGCTGAAACGCTAATTATGAAGTGCTCAACATCCCCTTGACAACAAATAAGAAGCAGAATATCACAAGGGGTCAGGATCAGGGCAGAGACTGCTCAGCATCTTCCTAAGCACTCTCAGACAACAAGACAACTGCAAATTTGCTGTAAATGTAAATGATAGTAAAATAGTAAATAAGGGCTAAAGACTTCAGTTTCAGAACGTTTTTTTTCACTTGAAGGGTAATACAGATGTCATCTGCCCAGAGAGGTGGTGGAGCTTCATGGAGGTTTTCAAGATCTGATGAAAAAAGTGTCAGAGCTGACCTCAACTAGTGTTGGCAACGGTCCTAAACTTTGAGCTAGAGGCTGGACCAGATGGCCTCCAGAGATCTCCTCCAACCAACACCTCTGTGATTCTGTGAAGATACAATGCAGGCACTTAATTGCTCAGGACAGCAATGATAATTTGGAGAACACTCCTGGGGAGGACAAAGCACATGTTGGTCCAGTATGTGGATGCAAGGAAGCTCTGCCTTGCCATTCTGCTCAGGCACATGGGCACTTGTTACCACTCTCAGACTCAAAACGGAATTTATTGCTTTCAGACCTTCTCATTACAGGATTTTTTTATTATTTGCGTGAGGAAAAGTAGGAAGCTCTGCTTGCTTGTAGACACAATACAAACCCTAAAGTAGAGAGAAGTTAAATTCAAAGTCAAATAATACAATACACTTGCCAAGAGATTAGAGTCCCTTGCTTTTGTTTGACAATTTTCTTGTCAACTCCTCCTTGACTGGCACTTAAATATCATTGTAAGTACATCTAAATACCTCACTGCATTTACCCAAACTTTGAACTACAATGCAATTCTTCACAGGGACTTCTAAACATACAAAGCCACCTTTTTACCTAGTTGGCCTACAGGCTCTTCCAGTATTGCCAACAGAAATAAGACGTACACAGGATTGAATTCCAGCTATAGCAAATAATTTTGCAAATAAAATATAATTTTTTCAGTAATCAGAATTATTTTCCCGAAGTATGTGTACACACGACGTGCATATGTACATGCAACACATGAAAAAAAAGGCAAAATAAAAAGAAAACAAACTGAAAGGATGGTTTATGATCTACCCTTACATACTCATAAAAAAATAACACAGAAAAAAGTAATTGTCACACTCATTTCATGGAAATATATTAAGCTAATTTTTTTCTACTCGCATTAAAATCATTGTTAAATACTACCTTAGAGCAGGAAGTTCATAATTAAATGGTCTGGCTTAGGATTCACTGAAGAGTCAAAGTTGTATAAATATGAAATGATATCACCAAGATCATTTAAGGTATTACGGAGGGACATGAGTCACATCTACCCAAAAAACTGTTCCTGGCATTGGTAGCATTACATTAATCATTTTGGTTGTGTTTATTCCTCTAGGGTGTAGTACTTTGTATTAGGTGCTGTGCTAACAAGCATTACAGTTCTAAAATGCTTAAGATAATCAATAACCATATCAAAGAGATCAGTCCTTCTGTTTGCAAGGCTTGGAAATTATACTTTTTTTTTCTTTATGTTTTATGCATTTAAAACTATTGATGTATTCCAATATTTCAGGAAGAATTCTCTCCAGTACATTCATTTCTTTAACCATCTTTATGCATTAGGTAGTGACTGTACCCATTAGGAACCAATTAGCTCTGTAAAGGATTTCTGTGCATATCTGGAGGACATCCTTCCTCCTCCCTAAAGATAAGAATACCAAAGATTTCTCCCCATCCCCTAAGCAGCCAAGTGGAGAAGACAAGTGATATATTCTTAAATTAGATGATACAAAGTTAAAACTAGAGTATTTTATCAAGTTATTTTTAACAAAAACCATCTTCTTAACAAGGCTGGGATAGAAACAGCACAAGTACTCATCTTCTCATTTTTCTCAAAACACACTGTAAACGTATTTAAATAATTTACTACTACATATTTTAGCTGATTCCATTCATCTAAGCCAGGCTGAAACTTCATCCATTACCTTGCTTTCAAATAATCCTATATACTTCAGAAGGGCTTTGACGAATAAGACAATAAATATGCATAAACATGGATCAGACTTTAATCATCTTAATGCAACAGTACTTCTCCTATTTTACCAAAAAGAGGAAAAAAAAAAAATCAGTCTGGGGCTGCCTGTAACAGCCAGGCATGTCAAGTGCTTTAAATCATTCTTGGGATAAATTTGCTCTCTACGACTCCCTGAAAGGGAGCTGTAATTCAGATGGGGGTCGGGCTCTTCTCCCAGGTAACAAGTGGCAGCATGAGAGGAAACACCTTCAAGAGAAGGTTCAGATTAGATATTAGGAGAAATTTCTTCACTGAAGGGGTTGCCAGGCATTGAAATAGGCTGCCCAGGGAAGTGGTGGAATCCCCATCCCTGGAAGCGTTCAGAAGGCATGTGGATGTGGCACATGGGGACATAGTTTAGTGGTGGAGTTGGCAGCGCTGGAATTGATGATTTCAGAGGTCTTTTCCAACCCTAATGATTCTGTGATTCTATTTATTCTGACAGCATCCCACATACAGGAGGTGGGATAGTAATGGAGCCCTGGTCAGGAGAGAAAGATAAACCTGTGAACACCATTTGGGTCCCAAGTCCCAAATAGGCCCATAATCATTTGGTTATGCTTCGTCTCCACAGCATGGAGAGCAAAGCTGCCCCAAGGACAAGGATTAGCTGGAAGATGAGGTGACCACAGTGCAGCAGTGCCCTCACAGGTCACAGAATATGCTGAGTCGGGAGGGACGGATCACCAAGTCCAACTTCGGGCTTATCTACAGCACCTCAACAGCCTGGGCTGAGCAGGGTGCCGGTCACAGCAACCACTGAAAGCCCTGGCCACAGAAAACCATGGAAACAAGTCCAGGTCTATCCAGGGATTCAGGAGGAGAAAGAGATGGCACCAGAGCCAAAACGAGAAAACAATGCAAGTCCAAGGCTACACCGTGGGTCCAAGGCTCTACATAAGCAGCCCAGGAATGGAAGCCCATCCTGAGCTTAAATGGAGCTCCTGGACCAATACCCAGAGGTGGGACTGTCACAGTGACTGCAGCCTGTTGGTGCACTTGGGGCCCTGACACAGGAAATATTTCAAGGAAATAGTTTTCTTTTCCTATCTCCTGAAACGGCTACTGTGAATGATTGCAGGGACCATGCAGACCATCAAACCACACCTGGAAGTTGTTAGGGAAAGTACTATTTGTCCTCAGCCAAAAGTGTGTCATGGACCATTGTAACAATTCAGCTGAAAACGTTATCTCACGTTATAGTGCTGGAGCCCTTGCCAAAACATGATTTGATTTACAGCAGCCTAAGACTGTGGCATTAGATATCACACTGTCATGCTTATTAGGATTGAATTCCTCCTCAGTAGATGCTCACCAACATTTAGCTGAGTTACCCACAGCAATAAACTGATTTTAGGTTTTAAAGAAAGCTATGACAGGCAAGACAAAACAAAAGTTGCCTTTAAAACCAATTTAATAAGTATGCTATGAACTACCCTAAGGTCTCCCTAAACTGCTCTCCTCCAGTTTGTCCCTTTTCTCAGCTTTCTTACTGTATCAGGTGTAGTCACCTATTCATACCACCTTACCTGGTAGTGCTGCTGGTCACAAAGGACAACAAAACCTGTTTTAGCAGGTTTGCAAGCAAGCACAATGATGAAATTATTCCAGTCTGATTTCCTAGCTATATACAGGATACCACAGATGGAATATAACACGTGGAACGAGAAAAGACTTCAGAAATGTTGAAGATAAAGTGCAGAGCTAGAAGCTGAATGCAGATACCGACCCATGATACACAGCAAAAATTAAGATCTAGGTCCACTGTAAGCTGCAAAAGATAATAATAATTCCTAAGTGGAACTGTTTTGCAGGGCTGAAACGAAACTGAAATACAGTTTTAGAGTGAGCCCTGTTGTTCATACTGCACAAACCCAGCATGGATTAAAACCTGTATTTTGTATTTCCTATTTGATTGGCAGGGTATTTAAAACTACATTCCTTAACATACGTTACCTTTCTTTCTTCCCACAGCGAAGAGCTGTGTGGTGCATGGAGGAGTCAGCAGATGGCACCCATGGCCCTCGGTACAGCCAGAGCACACACAGCCTGGTGGCCTTCAATTCACACAGTGGATTATTCCCAGAAAGAGTGGAATTTTTTCCTGTACCAGACAGGATTTTCCCTTATGCAGTGTAAATAGTATAAGTTTGTATAAATAAGGTTTACCTTCACTCTCAAGGTGACTTGCTGCATGATTACGAGCAAGGAGAGATCAGAAAAAAGTCTAACAGTGCTTTTTACTTTCATAATTTTAACCCCAAATTCCATGATACTGGTGGGTTTACTGCAGTTTTCAGAAGTGATGCTTCTGTGTGAGAATGCCATTTTCAAATAATCCCTTTCAACTCACAAAACACACACCTAAGGTATGACCTCAAAAAAAAAAAAAAAAAAAAAAAAAAAAAAAAAAAAAGAAAAAAAAAAAAAACAAAAAAANAGAAAGAAAAAAACCAGCATACAGATAGTGACTCTGGTGTACAAAAAACACAGAAGGCATTAATAAGAACCTAAGTTTCCTTAAAAATCAATATCACAATACTGACACATCTCGTGTTTTTTAGGTCTGGGGTTAACAGCAGTGCACATACTACAAGAAGATGGATAAAGAATAGGTGAAGGTCCTTCAAGAACAAAACAAGGAAAGGAAGGCTAATGCAAAAGTAGAAGAAAAAGCAAGGCAGGTACCAAGTATTTCAAGGAGATCAGCCTATCCAGAAACTGTATACTGCATATTTGCAGTGCATGAAACACATGAAATCCTAAGGAAGTCACTGTCTTCACATAACTTTTCAGCTTCTGAAGAATTTTCTGAGAATCCAGTGCCTGTTAATGTTTGTGTTTAAACTCCACCACTCCTCACCTTCAGTTTCACCACCAGGAAGTAGCTGGGTTTTACAAGAAACTAATTCTCATACCAAGTGCAGATCTGTGCAGCACTTTTTTTTTTCCCTCCTGTTAGTAAGAGAAAAGACAGGCTGGAAAAATACAAGGTTGTGCTGGGAGTGGAAGATACGAGTTTGAGAAAAATCTCATCTTCAGTAAAGGTACTGATAAGAGTACATCCATCTCTTTCTGTTTCAAGACTGCCAAATAACAGATAAGGATTTAATTCCTAGACCTGAAGTAAACACATGAAATGCAGAGGCATAGCTTGGACAAACTATTTTAAGCAGTTGCTTTTGTTGTCACTACACAACGTCAGTCAGATCATACATTTGAGATCAACAGAAAGACTATGGTGCAGCAGGGCTTTGAATAGATAATCAGAACTATGCTCCAGTAAGTGACAGCTCCACAAAATTTTTCCAGAATCTAAATACATGCACAGGACACACTGCATCTGCTATATGTAGGTCATAAACCAGCAGGGAATCAGAAAAACTTCCATTCAGAACTGTAAGGGTGATAGATTTCAGAAAATCAGTAATGAGTAAAACAATTTATTTGGGAAAGGCTTATTAAAGGCACAAGCTTTATTATTTAAACCATTTGAAGCTGGAATATAAAACAGGAAGACAGATTTTCTTCCCAAGAAACCCTCCTGTACCGCTTGTGCTGTGTGTTTCTCCCTTCTAACTGCAAGACAAACAGGAGCAATTAGAAGCAGCTGCATCACAGAGCACACAGCAGGTAAAATGGACACTATGGGTAAAGAAAGACCTGAAAGGAACATTTGTAGTTACAGATACAAAAAATAAAGGGATTTACAGAAGGACAAAGGAAGGAAGAGCAGAATAACACCACCCAGTGACATATTTCTGCAGCTCCTGGTGCTAGCAGCAGACTTTAAAGGAACTTGGAACTTTCTTTGACCAAAACCCTCAAGTGGGATGGTGAAAAGCAGCTGCATGTTTATTTAGAGGAACAGGATCACCAGCACATAAGAACTGAATGAGTCTAGAAGTTACTTACTTAAGCATATGTCATTATATAACCTGAATTGTTTCTGTGCTTGGAAAGTGGAGAATCCATCCAAAAACTTTACAAAGGCAAAAAAGTGAAAGCAACCAGTGACAAAAGAAAGTAAACTTGCTAATGTATATTAAAAGTGTTTGATATTGCATAGGAGGCAGCCTCTGGGCCAGGGCTTGTGCTTTGTCAGTGCTCCCAGTCTTAACAGTATCTTTAAATTCACTGCAAGGCCAGTTGAAGATAACACATGCTAACTTGAGTGGACCTGGTTGCAGTGCAATAGATGCCTTCATTACTCTCTTGCCAGAGATACTGTAAATTCTTTTTCCCATTCTACTGTCATCTTAACTTCCAGCTCATTAGTCCCTGTCACATGGAAGGTTTCTCTTATCCCCCTGAGACACACACATTACATCTAACATATCTGCAAAGCCTCTGTTTCTGTATTAAGTTTCAAAGCCCAGTTCAAAAGTCATGTACCTTAAGCAGGGTAGAGTGTCCAGGAAATGCAACTGAATTAGAAGAAAAGCATATAAAAGCAATAACATTAAAGCAAGGCAATTAAAAAAAAAAGGTACAAAACACATTGTTTTTAAAACCATTCAGACATTCATAGTACACAGGAAACTGAGAACCTGAACAAAACCCTCACTGATGGAATGGCACAGTTTATCAGCAGATCTGTTGCCCAAGAATTGGATATGAGAACAGTTGTGGAGAAATCCTTGCACTACTGCAACAAATCCCAACACTTCCATCAGCTGGAAAAAAATAAGGGATTTATCTGGCACAGAAGTAACGGATAATTCATTTTACCTTGATTCAACTCTGATCTCTCAACTTTGTGCGCAAATCTATTGCAGATTTTGTCTTAATCAATGCCACAATCTTAAAGCTGCCATCTCTCCCTTCTCCTCTCTGTATTACCTCAAATCACCTTCCCATACCCCTCATTTTCTAAGGCAATATTACTCTTCAAGTGTTACTTTTTACCCACCTCTATAAAGCATTAATTTATTAACTGCATTAAACTGGTGTAGTGTTCTTACCATATATTTTGTATGAAATATTTAAGAAATTTCCTTAAATAACTGGTAATTAGAGTAATAAATTTATTGTTTTGAATAAGATTAAGCCAGAATGTCCCTTCTGTAAATTTAGTGTCTTTATGCACTGCTAATGAAGGGTGACCTTCATTTAGAAGCCTTTTCCTTGGGCCAGAAAACTGATATCAGAACTTGTGGATGGATTAGGACCTCTGATGGTATTAAAATAAAGAACAGCTGCTGCCCTAACCACATTAGAATGGCTTTACTGCACTTTTTGATTACTATCAGCTAGGAAAACAGTATTTTTGTTGACTTCAGAGTGACAGCTTGCTGGAAGAAGAAGGGCAAAACTGTGTTGGATTATTAGCAGATATTTGCTGATAAGAACTACTTAGTGGGACCATCCAAAGACTTTTCTATAAATTACATAAAGGCAGCTTTTCCCTTTGAGAGCTGTGGCTCTTGCTTGTGTCAGCAGATACCAGGAGGGTTGACTTCTTGCTTTAATATGCAATGTGCCAGCATCAGTTTCGACTCGATGCAAGCAAGTTCCCGTAGAATTCATGACTGTGGTTTATTCCAAGTGCGACCTGGTGTCTTATCATCTTGGCTTTACATCACTGCTACAAAAACATTTTTAGATTGCCAGACAAGAAAAAGAAAGGGAAAAAACAAAACAAACAAACAAACAAAAGCCAAACAGGAGTAATGCTGATCAAGAATAGCAAGTTTCACCAGTTAGAATAAATCTTCCCATTTCAGAACAGAACATATCCCGCTATCATATCGGAAAAGAAAGGCTCAGTATTTTATGTACACACAGTCAAACTCCAGTATTTTCAAGCAGGATGATCAGAAGGAAAAAACCACCATCACCAAAAGTTCTCTGTCAGCAGAAGTCCCCAGCTGACCTCCCAGTTCCAGCTAACACTGGTGGAGTTCAGAGGAAAGCCACACTGGCCTCCGTGTTCCAGGCCAGATCTAACTTCCTCAAAGATCAAAAGGCATTTGAGTCCAGGAATTCAGTTCAACCTATTACAGGAGACAGACAACTGCAAAGTGGAATCTTAATCTAAATTTGTACAGCATTTAGGGATATCTTAATCAGACCTACCCACAGTTTATCCTACAGTGTCCATTGTGCCAGAGACAGAAGTGATTCAGAGAATGATTCTTTACTGATTTACACACAAGGCATTGCAATTCCCAGTGGCTCCCAGAGCCTGTTTTCTCATGCCATAACAGAAGGCCCTCATAAACCTTGGTATGGATTTACCAACACCTTTGTTAAAATGTCTCACTGTTCAAAACTCTGTATTTTAGTAGAACTGATAAGAAAATTATATTCCTGTATAAAAAAAATAAAAAGGAAACACCCTGAATGGTCCTTTCCCAGGAAAGATTTCCCACCCGCCCTGGTTTGAGATAACGCATTCCCTCTAGACTGCAGAGTAGAACACAGCCACAGAAAGCCAACACCAGAAGAATTTTTCCATAGCTGCTCTTAAGGAAAAAAGTACGTTTCCAAATTTAAAAAGCAGACAGTAACTGCTGCCTTGTGTGTTCTGGAAAGAACATTAATCAGTTTATTTTTGTAATTTACAAACAACTAGTACAGTTAAACGCTTTGAAGCACTACTTCAAATTTCAGCTGCAAGGAATACAGGCCTACCTTTAACACAGTTGGCCTTTTGCCAGGCACGTTCTCCCACCAAAACAAGGGCATTTGTGCTACCAAACACTGTACATGGATGGGAAAATAACCTCAAGTACCATATAAATAGGAAGGCAGCATTCACATTGCAGGCAGTGGCCCTTCAGGCCCAGAAATACTCATTACCTTTTCGGTTGGTTGAGGGGGTTTTGATGTTTAAAAAGAAAACGACAATAACAAAAAAGATCAACTCATTTTCAGAGCAGGAATTGAACACTGATTCAGCTGAGGAATATTCAGAGTTTGGTAGTTCCTGGATGCCAACAGGACAGTTGTGGGCAGCTGTACTTGCCATGGGATGGTTTATGCATCTTTCCGGAAAGAGCAGAAATGCTGAAGCCTTCCAGTAACAGCCAGAACCACCCAAGAGAGAAGCTGGAAGGAATGCCTAAACTAGACTAACAACTCCTTACAGCTCCTTTAGAAATTCAGCAGATCACCTCAGAGAAAATTACCATCAGACCCTATATACATACATAAATGCAAGTTGTCTTGTTAACAGCTACAAGAGCAACCTTAAATAATCTCCTCATAAATATGCATTAAAATTATGAATACACAAACCGCACCAATCAAAATTAGTTCATTTTCTTCCTCCAAACCAGAATGAATACTCAACAGATCCTAAATGTCAATGAAGGTTAACTTCCCTACTGCCCTTTCTCCAGTGAAACCTCAGCACCTCACTCTGTGGTTTGAGACCTGTGGAGCTCCAGACACTCAGATGCCTTGGGGATCTCACTGCCAGTCATGTTAAGATAGTTCATATCCTACAGTACGTCCAACATCATGAAGTTACTGCTTTTCTTATCTGAGCTTCTCACCATAACTCACACCTGACCTGTGAGTAAAGCACAGGAACAACATCCCCACAGAAGAGCTGTTCCATTACATCCCATTCCAGGTGCCAATACAGAGCTGACTGACAAGGTCTAGCAGCTGCAGCATGGGAAATAAAGTAAGGGAGGTTTATGAATGACAAATACAGAGTCATAGAATGGTTCGGATTGGAAGGAACCTCAAAGATCATCTAGTTCCAACTGCCATGGGCAGTTCCACTCTTCCAGGTTGCTGACAGACCCATCCAACCTGGCCTGGAACACTTCCAGAGATGAGGGATCCACAGCTTCTCTGGGCAACCTGTGCCAGGGCCTCACCACCCTTACAGTGAAGAATTTCTTCTTATTATCTAATCTCAATCTACCCTTATTCAGTTTAAGGCCATTTTAATGCTAAATATCAACAGCTCTTTTCAGCCGTAGAGAGAATTTATATAATGAGGGTGAAAAAGTTGGGATTATCACTCCAGCAATCAGATGGGATATCAAATGCTGAGCAGGGAAGGTCACAGGTGCTTTCAAACAAAACACTTAATTGCATGGAGATGGTTTGTAGAAAAAGTATTTGTTACAGAAAAAAAAAAAATAAATGCAATGGAAAAAGAACTTTATCCTGCATACTTCTTAAAGCAAGATCAGCCTCCTATAGCTTTATTTTAGAGCTTCCATGATCATACAAAAAAAAAGCAGTGCTCAGCTATCTGCAAACCACCACCCAGGGAAGAGTGCAAAATAGGATTCCCAGAGGGCAGATGTGATTCATGAAGGACACTGCTCCTGTAGCTTTTCTTTGCAAGCTCTCTGTATTTTCATTTTATTAGATGCACAGATAGAGTATAGTAAAGAAACGCTTCCATTTTTCCAGAATGCCAGGGGATAACATTCATCCCATTTATAAAGCAGGACAAAGCAAAGCAGGTAGAGATTCCACAGCACGACACACAGTCTGCTTCAAGTGGCAGTTTCTGATAACGTTATCATATCAACCACCAACAACCTTAAAAGGTAGAAAAACTGAAAGTAAAACAAAGCAACAGCAAGTGTACCAGGAAGGCAGAATGAAGCATTCCTTTCCAGCCCTGGAGCGTGACTTCATCTTTGCTAGGGTGACCTTCCACTGAGTCCAGGCTTGAACACTAATATTAGACCAAAAAGAAGTGTGCCACCCTCTAAATATAATGATGACTCAACACCTAGAGGCTTCAGTGATGTAATATGAGCAGAGAGATTCTGACTTCACAATCTAGATGTTTAAAAACGAAGTCAAAAGGAACAGATCTTCCCCTGCAGACACAAAGCCCGCCTAGAGCCTCCTAGAGCATCTTCATGAATTAGCCTGTAGGAAAGGGGAACCAAAGAAACATTTCACACATGGCAGCAGACACACTGGCTCCACTTTGTTTAAATGGAGCACTGACCAGACACTTCTCAATTATCTACTTCAGAGTCAAGGCATCAGCAGAAAGTTTCAGTTCCAGGATTAGCATATAAAAGTTAAAGACAACACAGCAGACCACTGAGCAGTCCACTGCCTTTTACTGCACCTTAAAAATAAAAATAGCTGCATGAAGATGTGCTTTGTTGAAAAAACTGAATGCAAGTATAAAGAGAAAAAGCCTTTGTATGTAAAGGTACAAAGCTCTCTTGAAGCACGACCCTTGGACAAATATTCCAGCACTCACTTAAGGTAGCCTTAAATATTTTTCAAGGTCCAAGTTAAATAATGCATCTTTAAAAAAAAAAAGTTAAAGGAAGTCTAACAGAGGCTTCTGCAGTAAGAGCAACCAGTCATCCAATATATGTAAATAAAGTTGTAATGTGAAAGAATCCCTCATGAAAATAGTAACTGTTTTCATAGTAAAGTCCTTCTATTAAAGTAGGATTATCTTTTCCATTGACTTGTTAGTTTGACTTTTCTCCTTCCTTCCCCACCCTGCCTCCATTAAGTTCACGGTTCAGGAAATGCATTTTTAATCACCTCCATTCCCCAATCTTGCCTTCACACAGACTCTCTTCATCAGAAGAATTAGGATACACTTCAACAAATGTTCAATGAATCAGGCTGGTGGAGGTTGGAAAGGACCTCTGGAGGTCATCTTGCCCAATACATCCCCCTGGCTCGTGCAGGGAGAAGTAGAGTCCAGATGCTTTAGGACCATGTCCAGACAGCTTTGGAATATCTCTGTGGAGAGAGACAGAGACTGCACCACCTCCCTGGGCACCCTGTGCCAGTGCTCAGTGACTGCCATGGCAAAAAAGCGTTTCCTGATATTCAGTGGGAACAGAACCTCCTGTCTTTTAGCCGATGCCCGTGGCCTCTGGTCCTGGGACTTGACACAACTGACAAGAGCCTGAATCAGCCTCCTTTGCACCCTGTCTTCAGGTCGTGGTACACACTGGTGAGATCCACTTGAGCCTTCCCTTCTCCAGCTCAACAGGCACAGCTCTCCTGGGCTTTCCTCACAGCAGACAGGTCCAGTCCCATCATCTCGGTGGCCTCTCCCCAGTAAGTCCATGCCTTCCTTGGACTGGGAAATCCAGAACTGGACACGCATTTCATCACTGTGTATTTTTCACGCAGAAGTAACAGTAATAATATCTCCTATTGGTTTAAATTACATTGGCAAGAAAAGGCACTTAATGGACTCTGGCTATCATTGCCTAGGTAGCTTCACCATAACTAAAATGCTCAGAAACTGATGAATCATTCTTTATGTGAAATAAAACTACCAAGTTTAACCGGTGCTCCTTCCACTTTGAGCCAAAAGAATGGGATAAAAAGGGAGCGTACAGCCCGTAAACAGCTTGAGGAAACACATCCTTCCCTCACGTAAGCATATTCTAATAATGACAGCTTTGCTTAAGCACCTCCCGAGGCACTACGGCATCCGAAGAAACTATCTTAAGAGACAAAGATGCTTCACTTTGACAGCGTGTTTACCACTCTCAGCCTGAAGGAAGCTGGAATCGCAGAACAGAAAGGATGGTTTTACAAAACAGTGACATGTGCACAACAAAAGCACAACAAAAGGGTTACTATGCAGAAAGTTTAAGGGCTATGCGTAGCAATTAACTGCTCAAACACACCCTTAGGAGTTATTAAGAGTCATGGCCCTTTGGCTCAACAACACAATTGCTTTATCAGGAAAGCTAAAAGGAGCAGCACCTCCCATTCAGTCACACTATCAGCCAAAAATAAGTCTCAGTTTTGCTTATCTTGCCCACATAAGCAGTCCCATCAGTTTTTCCAAGAGATGCGACAAATCCCAGGGTTTAGAAGTAATTTTATTTTTAGTTTCTTTACAACAAGACTTCAATGACCCAACCAAGTCAGTGCTGTACACTCCAAAACCCAAAGTAATCTGCCCCTACCATTAACAGATTTATGCCAAAACAAATGATCAGAACACAGGGCAGTGACAGGGACGAAGCCAAATGTCATCTCAGATTATCCTGTTAGATAATCTTCTCCACACCTTTGCTGGTTTTTAAAAACTAAAAATCCCCATATTTTCTAACACACTGTGAAGATGGTACGATTTCATTTTCTGTAGAAAGGAGCAGGCTGTCCATGATGGGAGTGGAGATAAGCAAAGCCACCTCCCCTCAGTAGTAGCAAGCTGTTATCGCAGTGAAGCTGCTAAGCCATCCTGCACAAATCCTTAAATGCCCACATTATCGACCCAGTTATCTGGGGCATCCTCCTATCTAAGTACAAATTTCTTTCCAAGAACACGGGCCTGGAAGGTAGGGAAATATTTTTTTTGACTATATGTTGTTACTGTAACACAATCAGATACATGTGGGTAGTATTAATCTATATTAATCTCTATTCCCCCTTTCTTCAGTGTTTAAGCGCAGTGAAATCTGAGCAGCTTCCTTGGAGCCTGATGGAAACGTTCATCTCCAGATCCCAGGCTCCACAACTCTTCAGACTCGCTATGGTGAGACCTCAGGGTGCCAGCCAGGATTAAAAGCAAACCTGGCCTGACCCAGTGTCTTTGACTGCACTTCAGCTGCAAGAATTCCTCATCTTTGGAGAATGGTGGTCCAAACTCAGGCTCCCTAGAGGTGCCGTCACTGCTTTTGACAGGCAGTACAGAATCCCTTCTAAAAGGGATTGCAGACTCACAATACCAGTGAAAGGGTATTTCCGACACAGGACTCGGTAAGAACGGGCAAAGTAAATCTGCTTATCCACAGCACAGGTGTAGGGGCAGCCAGGTGTTCCCTCTGGGTTGCTGCGAGTCCATACTCCAGCACAAACTGGAATTTATTATTTATCTGATAGAAAGGAGTTACACGCCTTCAAATTAAAAAATACTTAAGCCCTTTGCTTTTAAAACTTTTATTTATTGAGTGTATTGCTCAGACATTTGTGTTAGAAGTTTGAACTTGACGGTTTAGCTCCTTAAACACCTCAGGTGATGTAACTTAAAAACTGAGCGTAAATTCTCTACATTAAGACTGTTGCACATTAAAGCCACTCAAAACTTTATATATTTGAATATTGTTTATGTAGGATGTTCACACGCCAAACTAACCATTTTCAATGACGGGTTTCTCCAGCTTTATTGAATAGCTAAGTTGTAATTTCCAAACCAATTATACTTTCATTTTCTTCTGNTGCCAAATTAACCATTTTCAATGATAGGTTTCTCCAGCTTTATTGAAAATCAATTATACTTTCATTTTCTTCTGAAAAGTGCAGGCCAAGATACCTTACAAAAAACTTTACTTTCTGTAGAATGAATAACGCAATGAAATGACTGTAGATGTAAACAGTACTGTAGTATATTATTTTGAAAAGTTCAGTGTACCTTTTCATATACTTTGGATCAATATATAATTGAAGATATGATTGTTAGCAGCATTTATCGTGATGATGTGAGATTTTGAAGTTTAATTTAGTAACTTGACAATATTTTACGCTGAATTCATGTGTGCTCTTATCTTGCAGCAACAGTTATTAATAGAAAGGATTATGGGTATTAATCAACTGGGAGCACAAGTACATGTTTTACAGGAATAATAAAACCATAATCAACTCCCCAGGTTGTTGGATTTAATGAGAAATCTGAAGGTAATCCCATCTCCATAAATATAGACTTAGAGGAGTAACCACTTACCTGCAAACAGAGCTGTTCAGTCCATGGCATCAACAGACAGTTTACAGACCTGCACGTGGCTCAGAATATCCACCTCCACAACCCAGCTGCTATTCTTAAGACACATCCTTAAGTCCTGCAAGTCTTTGGGGATTGCTATCCCACATACTTACATAATCACCCATTCCATTTCCTAACTAAGCCATCAGCTAAATACCAGACTGCAGTTCTCAAAAGGGAAGGCTCAGGAGCAAGTGGGGATAGAATCTCTGCAGGATGAAGAGAGGCTCTCTAGTTCTAGGCAGGCTTCTGTTTTCCTCCTTTAAAACTGGGCTTTCAGACCCCTTCAACTCAATACCAGATGCTTAGAAAATTCTGCAAAATGGCAGAACATAAATTCAAGATGCTTATTAGCAGAAAGTCTTACATACAATAGGGCACTGTTTTCCAAAATCGCAATTTAAAGTGTAGGATTTTTATATATATAAATATGAATATAATGTTTAGTGCTATGGTATGAACCTTTATATTCTTTTAATCTATATTACTCAGTCATACACAAGACATCATTATGGAAGACAAAGATGCACAAAAAAATTAAACCCAAACAATTCCACTTGTGCAACCTCAACAGACGCCACTTTTGGTACCTTTATCAGGAAGCCTGTATCCTCAGAAGTTTTATTTCTCTTTCATCTGGCAATTTCACCACTAAAGAGCTTGTCCATCCTGGCAAGCTCTGGTCCCAGTGAATTTGTAGTTTTATCTGGGTATGTCAGACAGTTCCAGGCAAAACCCACTGTACCACTGCCAGCTTGTTTCTGAATTGAAAATTCATAACAGGATACTCATGTAGCCTCAGATGTGCCCATAACAATTAGCCCAGACTCATTTCATCAGACAACAAAGCCCCAGGCTACTAGTTTTATATTCCTGAAGTCTCAGTCAGGAAGAACACTAGACTAAGAAACAGGAACTGAATGCTTCCTACACAAATTGTTTGTTTTTTTTTTTTAATTATTATTTTAAGAGCACGTTGTTCTCAACATTCTGTTTGAGATTAATTGCAAAGTTAAAAATATTTTCATAAAGTTTCTCTTGTCTTTTTTATCTGGAAAATCTAAAACGAGTGATAGTGAAAACACAGTATTACAGATAACTTAAAATACTTCAGACCTTATCTGTCTCTTTACAACTATGTGAGGGAGGTTGTAGTGAGGTGAGTGCTGGTCTCTTTTCCAAATTAGCAATTGATAAGACATGAGGAAATGGTCTCAAGGCATGCCAGGGGAGGTTTAGATTGGATATTAGGAAAGATTTCTTCACTGAAAGGGTCACCAGGCATTGGAACAGGCTGTCCTGAGAAGAGGCTGAGTCACCATCCCTGAGGGTATTTAGAAGATGTATGGATGTGGCATTTGGGGACACGGTTTAGTGGTGGACTTGGCAGTGCTGGGGGAATGGTTGGACTCAATGATCTTAGAGGTCTTTTCCAACCCAAACAATTTTCTGATTCTGTGATAAATACAGAAAGGCAGCCTCCCTCCATAATGGTACACCATCAGCAAGGGAGAGCAGCCATCACATGTTTAATTCTGCCATCACCACCATCACTGCAGCTGCAGTTGCCATGAAGACATGACCCTGCATTTCCATATTCTGTGAATCTGAGCAGAAGAAAAACATTTTTGTTGACTTCAGGTGACAAAAAGGCTTTTAAGCTCTTGAAATAAACATCATGGCAGAGTGGCGTTGTCACCTTAGAAAGAAGTAAAATTTGTGATCAAGTTTCTTCGCACAAGACCCATTAAACTGTTCCACTGACTGCAATAAACAAATATAAAGCACAGATTTCTTTTGCACAGAAAACATGGAAACTGGCACAGTACCTTACTGTCCTCGTCTTCAAACACGGACTGGTGAACGTTGCAGGCAAAGAGAGAATTTGGGAGATCGTTGAAATCAATGATTTCATGAAAATCTTCCTCTGCAAAACATCTCTTTAAGCTGCTGTCTCCATTTATAGAGTAGAGTAAGAACTGTCCTCCATCCTCCGGGATGCAGCCGTAGTGGCCCAGGCCCCGCATTCCAAAGAAGTAGGAGTCTCCCCTCATCCCTGGCAGCATGGAGAAGTGACACACAGTTACACTACGTTTTTACACATTCCACATCCACAAGTTAACCCAGAGATTCTCAATTTGGGGGCTTAGTTTGTGTAGAAAGTAAATTTCACGCTATTTTAAGGCAACAACTGACCTCCGACACAGGACACCGAGGACCAGTCTCACCAAGGGACTTGGCTTTGGCTTCATTTTTTAGCACAGGAAAGACCCAAACACATCAGCACAAGCTGCTGGACACAACCAGAGGCGAGACTTTACCTTCCAAGAAAATACCATGTTGTATTTGGGTTTAAGAGTGACGTGTTTGTTACTGGTAAGGCAGGCTGGTGCTTTTGAGCTCGCAGCCAGCTTTGGGAGTGCAATGCACAGAGTAAGAAGAAAACGAAAATAACTTCGAAAATTTTACCAGGCATCAACTCACAGGAAAAAAAAAAAATACCCTGTTGGAAAGCAGCACGAAAACATAATCATTGAAAAACAATATAACTAAGACATGTTTCTATTTGAAAGAATAAAGCCAATATTTTCTACAGTTTCAGTACAGAACATACTTCGTTTTTCCATGCTCATTAGCCCATGCCCATCTTAATCAGATTAGGAAGCAAATAAAGTTAAGGGAATCACAGACTTAAGATGATTCTCAGCACTTTTAGGAAAGTTTTACTGACTTTTTGGAACCTTTAACCCCAATGCATCAGAATAGAAAGGTAATTTTAAGACACACAGAAGTGACATACCAGCCAAAGGGAATAAGTCAAGGTCCAATTCATTATCAGTGTGTTAATTAGTATAAAATCAGATATTTAGCAGTCCTTAGTACTAATGTATTTGACATCAAATTCTACTATAGAGCTCCACTAAACTGACTAGAAGCTTACTGGATAACAATTAATTCCCCTATATTTGTTTCTTTCAATAACAATATGCAATCATTAGCTGCTTTTTTTTCCTCATAACACAAGGAGTTAGAGAGTTACATAAAGGCAGAGTGCTCATCTGTTTCAGATTTGCCCTTGCTCTCTTGCATACTTGCTATTCTCTATAAATAGCTGTAAATATTAACTCACACTATATAGAACTAGTGTCCAAAATTAAACCCTATGGGCTTATTACACTTAATCTCAGCAAAGTAAAGCTAAATTATGGAGCTAATTTGCTATGCCTGTGTCTTTCATATAACCCCTGCTCTGCTGCTGCTCTGAAATTATATTTGGCTGATGACAGAGCACATCGTTCCATAACATAAGGTTATGGAAATATCAGTAATTGTTATTGCTGAAGTCTCAGGGCTAATGAGAGATGTTCTCAAGAAACCAAGTTGAAGTCATGCTTAAAAGCACCAGTTCGAAGCTGAGTCCACACTTACCACGCTCCCAAATCACGTGAGAGGCAGATTTATTAGCCAGTATTAGTCAGAATCACTAAGGCTGGAAGGGGGATGACCTCTGCAGAGGTCACCCAGCCCAAGCCTCAAGGTCACACCAGGGTAACTCAGGACTCGTCCAGACGTCGATGCTGGACAGCAACACCACTCACAGTGCACACAGTGATGTGCAGAGAGCTGGTAGGTCACAGGATCTTAGCTGTCCTCCTTATCCAGGCTGTAAAGTATGTTACACAGCTAAAATCAGAAGAGTTTTCTACTTCTGGACTCCATGCATGTAAATTATTGAGGAGAGGGTTAAACCAAACAAGGATGGAGTGCTGTGAGGAAGCAGGTGTAGTACGAAAGCCTCAGGACTGTCACCTCTTTTTACAGTGTTAACATGAGGGCAGGTTTTTCAGCTACCAAACACAAACTCTTGTTTTTTCACCAGCTCAGTCCAATATTAGCACAACTATCTCCAACTAATCTCCATCTAGGAACTTAATTCTAACTGAAAAAAAAACAAGCCCAAGCAAATGACAGAGGAGATGGCTCAATATGACACAACATTGCCTCTGGTATTTGAACCAACTCACTTAAGCCTAGTACTACTGTACATTTCAGAGTAGACATATCCAGGCAAGTACTATGAAGAAATCCTCAAAGCAGCCAGAAATTTCACTTCAGAATGTAATGCTATCTCTACCAAAAAGCAATAACAGATCATCTCCTCCAAGAACAATCATCTCTAAGTGTGTTTGTCATCACGTCTAGCTTGTGTCATTAGGTTTATGAAAATAAACCTCAAGCCCAGTGTGTTACAAAACATAATTTACACAGCAGAGCAGGCTTCTGTCAGTCTGTATGAAGTATTTCATTCACAACAGGCAAACGACTTGCAGTCAGGGAAGATACTATTTGATAGTCCCACAGGCTGATACTCAAAACTTGTAGGAATTTGGATTATGAATGTTAAAGCTAACTTCATGGCAGCTAACAGGTTTCATACCTCCTTTCCCAATGCACAACAAAGCTATTAGGGTGTGCAGAGAAGTAAAGAATCTCAGTCTGTTGACAGAAGTCAGAAAAGTCTATAGGTTTCCTCACTAAAGAGTTGTTTATTTTTTCCTCCTGGAAGAGCCATATTTTTCTTCTCCTGGAAGGTACTAGATAGGAAAGCTTTCAAGTTAGGAATTCAGCAAAACCGCTATGACAAGCAACGAAATAGAACAGGATTTTTAAGTTACAATCACAAAGCTCAGGTTTTTAACCAGTAACCAAATGAGCATACACTACATCAGCCAAGATTAGAAGTTAGTAAATACTTACACCATATTATGTCAGTAGTTTTGCTCTGCTAGAGCTTTGAACAGGAAAAGCTTGTTTCTTTTTTCAGCCAATTATTGAGACAGATTTGCCCAGTGGGGCTTTGGTATAGGTCAAGTCTTTTTAAGAAAGTCATTGTCACACATGTTTTAACCATCTCCTTTCCACCTTGTAGGTAGGTGTGTATACCTGCATATGCCTTTTCTACACTTCAGATACACCCAGAATTCTGATTAGCGTTCCCTCCACTAGAAAGTCAACTTATATAATAATCAACTGATTATTATTTCCTCTGCCCAATTTAGGATGAGACCTGCACAGTTAAGAACATCTGTACTAAATAACAATCGTTTCAGAAATTCTACTTTGTCTTACACAAGGGCCAATGTACTGCTCAATATTAAGCCCAGCACCACTAGTGAGGGAAATCTCACTAATAAAATACATTTATGTTCCCCAAGAGAAATAAACTGCCTATGAGCCTGAGCTCGATGATAATCATATGGGACAAACATAACCTGAATCAACAACATTCGTTAGCACACTTTAAACCCTAGGGCTGTAAATTCAGACTCTGACTGGACCAACTAACACTTCTGCCATTTCGGCAGAAATGCAACATCATCTGTCACACACCCTGGGCTGCTCACTTCCAACACCAATCTGAGTTTCCACAGCACTGCATGGACTTTGTAAATCACCATATTAGAAGTTATCCTCAGCCAGTCATGAGACAGAAATCTTACCTTTTTCCACATTATAAGTAATGTTACACATTAATAATGTCACACACACAAAAGTTTGTGTGTATATATATATATAATTAAATCATAACTGTGTATCAGACATTATGTCTGTTAATCACCTTAAGGTTCAGGTGTTCTGTTGTGAGTAGTGTTTAGTGGCTCCTTTGAAGTTACTTAGTCGCTCCAGGCAGTCTCCTTGCAAAAAAATATTTTCTTTCCAATTGTTCTACTAATTTAGAACAAAAGAATTTACATTTCAAATCCCTTAAAACAATTAATCCTAAATCATGTATAATCCATGAATTGGATTTCCATATAAAATAAGCCCAATTAAAAGTAATCTTTTATGTAACTTTGATACAATCACTGGATAACATTTCTGTTTATATTAAACTTCCTTTGCACAGTTTCTAACAAAATAAGTTAACTTCCCCCACTGAGGGTTCCTTTTATCCTATTGAAAAAAAAAAAAAAAGACATCCACATAAGAGCAAACCATACTTATTTTACTTTTAAAATGCTGTGAGTTCAAACTGATTTGTGTATTTGTTTCTCCCTTCCCAAATCAGGAAATTTTTCAAATACTTAATATATCACAAGTTGTCATACAGAATTTCAAAAAGGAGTGGCAACACCATGAAAAAATAATGCAGTAACAACAAGGCATCATCCAGCACCAATATTGATCCTAAATTATCCAAGGTCTGAACTCGGACCACACCAGCAAACTCTGTAGCAGGATCCCTTAAGAAATTTGAGATACTGAGGCATAATCAAGCCTGTGCCCATGTTCATGTACCTCCAGCTAATGCTGATCACTTGCCACATCCATTTATTCCCTTTACTTAAAGTTTACCCAAATGTTACCTGTGTTATTTCTGAATCTGGTGTAAGGTTTTGACCCTGAAGTTTCAGGTCAGAAAACAAATCCCACAGAACAGAGAACCCCAAGAGTGCAGCACTATCAACCCCTGCAAAACCACAGCAGCCCCTTCCCCTCCAGATCCTACACATCACTTCACACTGATGTAAGTTACTTCAAATTCCTCCTCCTGTGGTCCAGGTGTGCCAGGGTTCCTTGTTTGGGATAGCTCAAAACGTGAGGCAAACACCCTTCCCACTGGAACAGATCAGGTCGTGTCAGTTCAACACTGCAGATACCGTGTCCAAATGATCTGTAGTGACTCCAAGTGGGAGCTCTGCCTTCATGCTGTTACCTCGCTATTTTTAGACACAGCACACCTCTAATTAAAATTAGCGGAGACCAGCAGAAAATTACATTCACTGGCAAACAGCAATAGCTCACTGAAGTTTCTGTTTGAAAAATGACACTTATTTACACTTATTTAGTGTAAAACTGAAGGGGAAAAAATGTACATCTTCCTGTGAAGTTAGATCCCTGCAGAGCCAAACTCTTCAGCAAAAAATTGTCTTCATTCAACAAAATGAGTACATGAAGTGTTTGAATGGACCAATGCCTTATATACCACCAAGCACATACAGATTTACCCACTGTTTTCATGGAAACTAATAAGGCATTTCCTTGGTGAACATTTTCCTGTCTTAAGAGTTTTTAAAAAGAATCCCTGAGGGACATCAAGAAACAGGCATATATCTCTTGAAATCACTAGGAAACTTTACTTTTTTTTTTTTATTAAACACTGCTTGCCATGACAAACAACATGACTAAAAATAGAATAAAGCAAACAAAACGTTACAAATAGAAGCTTTAAATATAATCACTATAAACTACAAGTATTATTGAGTCTTGAGTGCAAACCTGGAAACCGTAATCTGCAGGAATTAAGAAAATTTGGGGAAAAAAAACCCAAAGCAAGAGAAGTTGCAGTTACTCTTCTAGAAGAGACCAGGAGAGAGAGAGAAGCATAGAGATTCCNAGAATGGGATTCCATCTTCGTTACTACTAAAAAAAAAAAAAAAAAAAACAACCCCCAAAAAGCAAGTTTTACCATAATTCAAAGGTGGGGGGGAGTGGGGAAAGAGAGGAATCAAACCCAGTGAGTAAGACTTTACTGAAACAACCAGGTTTTACTTAAAATATTCACTGACTTCACAACAGCAGTCACCAGTTTTGGTAATGTCAGCCTAGGGATGCAACTCCTCCTGAAGTCAACTTCAGCCCACGCTGAAGACTTTGTAAGGAGAAGTGAGTGCAACAGGGAAGGTCACACAGTAACCTACTGAAATTCCATTCCACTCTGCACAATGAGCACTGGAGATGAGCATTATTTTTAATGGTGCTAATTCTTTACTGTGGAAAGCTCCCACAGACTTAAATGGAGGCTTTTTACTTAATTAGAAAGAGCAGAGCAGGACCTCACATGACAGGATTAAGGAACCTTTGCAGTCTCAAAAGCAATATGGACTAAAGTCACCCCCTCCCCTTCCCTCCTCAGCCATCACCCCTGGTCTCCCACCTGGGCAATGATTATCCCCCTTCCAGGAATCAAAATCACCAGTACAGGTGTCCACTCACATTTCAGCTCCAATTTGGGTGGCACCACACAAAAACAGTGTCAATCTCCAACTTTCCTCTTACAAAAGTGGCAGATACGAGGAAGAGGATTTTGATTTTTTTTTTTTTTTCCTAAATGCTAACTGGTGCAAATCCCAAATGTTCTAATCCTTTCCATTGACATTCTAGCCGTATTAAATTTAGCTGAGACTTTGTAACTATTTTTGGAAGCTTTTAACATCCAAAGGGACTATTCAGTTTTATTCCTCTAAAGCAGGACTGGCCAGCTCAAGCAGCCCAAGATGTGCACGTTTGCACCGAAGGTTCAGCTGTGCCTCCCACGCCAGGGATGTATCCTGTGACCAGCAAAGGGACTCAGTTGGCACTGGCTTGCTGAGCATCTGCATCTCCAACCCTGGAGAAAACAAGCCAGGAGATGCTGGTGAGCCCAACTAAGCCAAGACTCCAACCATATTACACAGGTGGAAGGTGATGCTTTGGAGCAACCAATGCCAGGTGTGAAGATTTTAATGTGCTGTTCTTACGGTCAAGAAGCTGAGCTCCGATCAATCAGGCACCACAGTTACCATGGCAACGTTAAGGTATTCAAAGAACAAAAAAAAACCCAAACCTTCCCCAAACACAAAGAAACCAGAACGAGCTTCCTGATTACCTTCACTTGGCCTCTATGCTAATCTATTTAAAGCAAGCCCGTTTTATAAGGGGTATTAGAGCTACGCTGGCCTTCAGCCAGAGCTGTCACCTCACGCAGGGGTCAGTGGAACACTCGTTTAACAGCTTGTAACACAAAATTCATAACCGTACCCCAATTCTCACCAAAACCTACTTTCTCCTTCCCTGTTAGAAGGGGAAAAAACCATCTCTGTCAGAACTACCTGCAACAGGAGCCGTTTACAGTGCTTTAACTCCTACAAGAGGCTCAAGGCACCATAGTGACTTGGAATAAAATTCCAAACTTTCCTCTAAAAGGATTTCCTGCTGGCACACACGAGTAATTTATAACCTAAAAAAGCCATTAAGGACACCAATGCAATGACAAACATTTTCAACACAAACAATGACAGACCGAGCCACTGAATCTGAAGGCACACTACCACTTTTTTAAGAGGACAGAAACTGTATCACCTAGCTGACAACTCCTCAGAAGTTTAAGGAGGATGGAACAGTTCCTGCTGTTAAAGGCACTAGTTACTAGTCAACAGAGTCGATCATCTACAGAAAGTCTTCTTCTGTCCTTGCTTAGTGTTATGTGTTTACAGCTTTTGACATTGTTTTATATTCTCACAGTATTCAGACTTCCATCTGTTCAGGAATGACATGTAACCAAATAATTTAGTTTTACTGCAAGAATAAATGCAGCAGTTTCTTTACAGTAATTATGTATTTTCATAGCAAAAAAGAGTTTTCCTTTCCTACAAAGGAGACATTCTAACTAGCTAAACAAAGAGCAAACCATCTGTAAGGGCGAAACATGAAAGCCTAAGGCAGAAGTTGATGTAAAGCACAATCCCTGCTTAAACTACAATTCTCGTTTGTATGATTTCTTTCAGCTGCATAAAGCTATCATATATTTTCTTTTTAAGAAACTTCATTAAACTCCAAACTCAAGCAGTAAAGGACCACAGGATTTTAAAGAGAAGCAAAATAATCTAGGAGAGGTGGGGAAAAAAACTGAACAAAGCAGTAACTTTGGAGAGCTACCTGTTATATAAGCGTCAAATGACACTGGTGTGGGATCACTGAATCACAGAATGGTTTGGGTTGGAAGGGACTTTAAAGATCATCCAGTTCCCATCCCTCTGCCGTGGGCAGGGACACCTTCCACTAGACCAGGTTGTTTAGAGCCCCGTCCAACCTGGTCGTGAGGACTTCCAGGGGTGGGGCATCCACCACTTCTCTGGGCAACTTCTGCCAGTGCCTCACCTCCCTCACAGTGAAGAATTTACTCCTGATACCTAATTTAAATCAATCCGCTTTCACTCGAAAGCCACTCCGCCTGGGATGCCGCTGCCAAGTTCAACGCAGCCCGTGCGGAGTCTCCCGCAGGGATTCGGGCTCCCAGCGCACTCCAGCCCGAAGCTGGAGTACCTGCTCCGGGTCCGCACCGCTGCAAGCCGCCTTCCCACCGCTCCCGCGCCCTCCTCACCGCGCCGCTCCGCATCCCAGCGGGGCACGCACCGCCCGAGCCGGGTCCGGCCGCGCATCGCGCCGGGAGCCGCGGCAAGGTGGAGGGAGCCCCGAGGTGAGCGCGGC
>VXAW01005869.1:468590-488935 GCA_013399735.1 Tyrannus savana
GATGGGATGGGATGGGATGGGAGTGAGGAGGGGTGGAATACAGAGAGAAGTGTGTGTGGGGGGCACAGTGCCAGCGCACCTCGCCATAGTTTTGGTGACAAACACTCAAATGCCCCCTGGGAGGATGTTGTAAGGGGGATGATTGCTCCGGGGGATGGAGCTCCCCAGACCATTCCCATCTCTGACCACTGACACACAAACTATCCTCTGCAGTGAGCTCCAGCTGGAATGGATTCAGTTGTTGCTCATCTCTTCTTCAGGCTAACCGGTGATTAAGGTGTATCTCCACATTGCAGACGAGGCCAGAAGGTACATTTGTAGGACTCTTAAGGAATGTCACGTTTACAGTGGAAAAAACGCTGATGCTGGTCATGATTTTAAAAAGAAGAGAAAGCCCTCAGATGCCCCCAAGGCACACTTTATTAAAGGAAGGGCTATTTTCTCTCTTCCAGCTGTACATCCGAGGCTGCTCAGTGTCAAAGGCTAATGCTGATTTTCTGTGGTCTCTTTGCTTTGGAATGTAATACAGAGGGATTTAATCAATAGGGTGATACGGAAACGTAAATAGGTTTCTGTAAAGATGGGTTTGAAAATCTATAGGATGTAATGGAGAACTAGAAGACTCCCATATAATTATTAAATACCCAGTAAAAATCTATATATAAGGAATAATTCTCCATTAGTTAAAAATATATAAAAAGATGTGTGCCATTTATAGCAGCACTTTCCTATAATAGCAGAAAAAAAATGCTGTAATGATTGAAATCAATAGCATATCCCACCTCATCTGTGCAAATAGCAAAGAGCAATGCATTGGAGATTGTTCTGCTTGCAACAGAGGAGTTTCTTCCTGGTCCCTTAACTAAGGACTGACGTATGTCTCAATTCATGTCTGGTTTAGGCTGCTTTCAGGTGCTCTGCTTCATTTCCTCTTATTTTTAAATAGTAATATGTAACTTATTAGTTTGTCCTTATGCCTAAAATATCAATCCCTGAGCATGATCTCACTGCTTTAGGCACTGTGCAGGAGAGATAGCAAGCTATGGAACCAAAGATGTAACAATACAAAATAGTTAGGCTTTAAATCAAACCATATCCTTGTTGGTTGTTGTTTTAGGAATTAAACCTGGTAGGATATCTTACATTGTCTCCATTTACGTGTATTCCCTTAGCATGATGTGTTATTTTAATATTCTGAGTAGGAAGAGCATCCACTGTGCTTTATCTGTCCTGCATTTTATGTTATACAATTTCCTTGTGTCTTCATATCCCCATCATCTTAAATGTGCACAGCAGCTTCCCTCAATTTTTAATAATTTTTGTATTGGGAAGAGTATTTTCATTATGATTAAGTTGCCCTAGCATATGTTTTCCTTGCAGGAAAATAGGAATATCTACAGTTATGAAAGCAGGCTAATCCATGTTCTGGAAAAATGAGGAATGTCAAGGTCAGCACTTTGGATTTATATGCATCCAGATATTATTGCTAAGATAAAGGTGAAAAAAAAACCCCAAATTCCACTGTTTGCAGTAAAATGTCCTTCAAACTAGATAGTTAAGAGAATGGCAACAATAGCAGGGTTTTATTATGCCCTGTTGTAAGCATTAAAGATTTCTATTAGGAAAGGTCACAAAATAATGTATTATTTAGACACAGAAAAATGGTGTTGCCAAAATAAGAGAGTAAGAGCAACTGAGACAATGTCCTTCTTGGAGTCTCACCCTTCAGCCACACAGGCCCCAGAGCTATTCAGGCCACGCACCCTGTGCTTCCTAAAGGCTGCAGGCATCTTCCCACAACCCAAGTAGTTGTAGAGCGCCAAAACCTGGAGGAAGCTGTAATTCTGGAAAGGATACCAAAGGAGGTGATGAAACAGCTGCTACTTGCAGGATCTGCAAACAGCACTGCAGACCTGCTCCCACAGAACTGAGTGGGAGTTTGTTACTGATAGCCGAGAGCACAAGCTTAGCCCATCTCCTCCAAATCCTGAGCTGCTCATTATCTTCAGTCTGCACCTGCTTCCTATCTCCAGATTTAATCTGTGAGCAGAAGTGGCCTCTCGAGTGTGCTGAAGCAGCCATGGTGAATTTCAACACAACTGAAGCAGTTCTAACCAAAAGATTTCGCCCCCCCCCATCATTTCACTCTGATTTCTGATCATCAAAATGCAAACGCCCTGCTTCAGTCCTGCAGCCCTTGCAGAAGCTTGGGTGACAAAGTTTCTTCTTTTCGGAAGAAACAAGTAAGTAATGCCTCAAAATCTCTATCTGTGCATGCTCAAGAAGTGAATACTTCATCTTTTACATTTCTGCTCACTGGGATAATCCCACATTCTTTGGCCAGAAATGGATTATGATTTTTTGCAAATGGCTCAGTCTGGAGATTAGAGTGGATAAAGCAAGTAAAATTAATGTTGACTCTGTCAGCATTATCATACCCTTGACTGTTTCTGTTACTTTTTTAGAATATAAAAAACACAGTTGGATCCATCTAGCTCTGTGTTTTGTCTCCAGCAGCTAAGACTGCATGCTTAGTAAATCAGTGTAAAAATAGACCCTGTATTCTTTTCCTATTTACCTTGTAATTTTTCAGCAACTAGTGAGATAGGGATTTCTGGAACTCAGGGTTGTGTCCAAGCTACTCCACTTAGGAACTACCAGTGGTCCTGTTCTCTAGGAGTTTGAGCCCTATTTGTGGTTTTTCTTTCCTCAACGTGCTGTGACAGGATAATTCTTCACTGTGTAGAACGAAGTTCAAGTCTTATTTCTGAATAAGCGTTGCTGTGTTATAGAGGCTGTAAATTTATTGTTTTGACCTTTTCACCATCACTATAAGATGAGGGGGGATGGCCTTAAACTGAGGGAGGGCAGGTTCAGGTTAGATATTAGGAAGTGATTCTTGA
Source organism: Tyrannus savana (assembly GCA_013399735.1). Classification (NCBI taxonomy): domain Eukaryota; kingdom Metazoa; phylum Chordata; class Aves; order Passeriformes; family Tyrannidae; genus Tyrannus; species Tyrannus savana. The sequence goes on from VXAW01005869.1 coordinate 471,494, forward strand.
CTGTGAGGGTGGTGAGGCCCTGGCACAGGTTGCCCAGAGAAGCTGTGGCTGCCCCATCCCTGGAAGTATTCAAGGTCAGGCTGGATGGGGCTTGGAGCAACCTGGGATAGTGGAAGTTGTCCCTGCCCATGGCAGCGGGGTTGGAACTGGATGACCTTTAAGGTCTCTTCCAACCTAAACAATTCTATGATTCTATGATTATTTTCCAGGCTTGAACTGGATTGCCCTTCAGCTATCTCTCTGTCAAGCTCATGTGGTTTTCTCTGTTTTCAGTGGGAAACTTTATTGCCATTCTCTCTAGCCTTTCTAATTTTACAAGAAAACACTACTTTCTTTAAAACTTTGATTCTACTAAAATGACTTGAATTTTGCTGGATCTGGAGTAGGCAAGAGCTGCCTGGCCAGGGGACTTGGAAGAATTCTGAGCATCTGAGTGACAGAGTCCTATGACTTTGGTGGTCTCCTTGATACCTCAGGGTGGAGATACTAATTCTTAACATTCAGTTCCCCTTTTTGATCACTTCTGAGCCCCACGCTGACATTTTCGGAGCCCTTTCCACTTCAGCCTCCAGGTCTCCTGCAGCAAAAGTGGTAGCTGGAAAAAGTGCCTATGTATGTATGGCTGGGGTTATTTTTTTCCCCTGTACATTACTTTGCACTTATCACTGCTGAATTTCATCTGCCAATTTATCACCCAGTCACTCAGTGCAGTGAGACAAACATTGCCTCGACACCTCTTCAGTGCCATCCTGTGTGTGTACAGCAACTGCAAAGCAGCTTAGCTACAACATATTACAGAAAAAAAAAACAGTAATGTGCAAAGCAAACACCATCTCTATGTTTTGTTTTGTTTATTTGTTTTTTTTAATCTACAGAGCATTTTGATCAGTTTTGGGTACAAGAATAATGATTGCACAAATGAAAAATTGCTTCAGAATAGGGGAGTATCCTTCACTTGGTGTAAAATGTCAGTGCCTGCAGTGCCCTTGCACGTGATACTCCACAAGCAATGTTGATCATGGAGCAGAGCTGTTTCCTTTGGGGGTTTGGGGATGCAGAGAAGCACATGGTTCAGCTTGCACAGGGATGCCACTCCAAATCTAGTATGTTGGGGTCAGGCAAGTATAATTAAGTACCTAAAGGGGGCTTCCAGAACTTGGAAGGGCTACAAGAAAACTGGAGAGGGACTTTTCATGAGGGCATGGAGTGATAGGACAAGGGGCAATGGCCTTAAGCTGAAGGAGAGCAGATTAAAACTGGATAATGGGAAGAAATCCTTTACTGTGAGGGTGGTGAGGCCCTGGCACAGGTTGCCCAGAGAAGCTGTGGGTGCTGCATCCCTGGAAGTGTTCAAGGCCAAACTGAACGGGGCTTTGAACAAGCTGTTCTAGTGGAAAGTGTCCCTGTCTGCGTCAGGGGGGTTGGAACAAGATGATTTTTAAGGTCCCTTCTAACCCAAACCATGCTATGATTCTACAAGAACCTGTGGTGCTGTTCTGGTAACCAGTGGGAGAACCCCTGCATTTGGCTCTGTTGCTCCCTAAATTCTGCCTCTGGTATATCCCTATTGTTTCTGAGCATCTTTGGGGCACACAGAGGTCAGACAGGAGGATTGTGTCCTTTAAGGCAATGAGAACAGGAACAAAGAGTCTTCACATTTTCCATCCACTTCTGAGAGCGAGAGTTACCTGAAAAAAGGTCTTTTGGGTTTGACATTGCAAAATTCCCCGTCTAACGTGAAGCTGCACAAAACGGAGCTTTGTCATCTTATAGCCAACCCTGAGTTTTCAAGACAACAAAAATGACACGTCCCCATTTCTGGTTAAGGAATATTTTTAACCATGGGATGTTTTTTCAGCCTAGATGCATGATAGATCAAGGGGGGAAATGGGTTTCATTGACTTTTAAAACAGTCTCCACTTCAAGAAAGAAGAACGCAAACTTTTTGTTCTGTATCAAACAACGTCCTTAAAGTACAAGCACAGTTCTCTCAGATACGAAATATGATGGCCAGGTATAAATTCTCCCATTTCAGTGAGGCTGCTGAGAGATGAGAAGGTTTTCAGTTTGTTCCTTGTTTCTTTGAAATTTCATGTTTTCCCAGTGATCTTCTCTCTGCAGAGTCCTGGACTGTTTATTCCATAACTGGTTTGCTCAGGAAGAGGCCTGTACAAGCTACCGTGCAAATTCAAAAGCAGTCTTGGAGGGGTAGCCACAATTCAAGAGCACAACTGATGATATCAGCTCAAATTCCTCAAGAATAAACTGTGGTTTTCTGCCATGTGTTAACAAGTGGAAGCACTTGGTCTCTAGGATTTACCCAATCAAAATACAGGAAGCTAAAACATCTGGCTCTTCAAGTGATCATAATGTTATAGAGGGAATGACAAAGATGCCAGACAAATGAAATCCAGGATATGAGCACAGTTTGGCCACAGCATAAGTACAGCCTCAACATCCTGTCTTACTTTTCTGATGCACTGATTTCTGTTTTTCACACTTTAATTCACCATGAAGGAAACTTCATGTATTTGAGGAAGTGCTAAACATCGTGATAGTTTTTAGTACGTAATTCTTACCACCTATCCTGCTATTTCTTACATTTGTGATGAGAATTATTAGAAGTGACTTGCCCATTGTGACCCAAATGGAAATAAAAAAATGCAATGAGCCATAGCTATGTGACCTCAAGCCAAACGCTTCAAACTCATGTACCTAAATATAGACACCTAAATAAATGGCCTGGTTTTCAGAAGCACTGTGTAACTCTCAGAGTTGTAGGTGCTCTGAAAAATCAAGATGCTTATTTAGGTATCTAAACACAGACTGAGCTTATGAATATATTAATTAATTTGCTTCAGAATGTAAACAACTAAGAAAACAAAGCTACTAGAAATTCTATTTTTATATGTGCTAATTAGAAGACCACAGAGTGCAATTCACTGCAAGACACAATTTACTCCTATAAAGCAAATAGTGTGGTAATTATTGTTTATTAATTGTTGAGAAATAGAATTTCAGAGCCCTAGTTCTGAAGCAGTGCTAGACAGGTTTGATGGAGAAGTGCACTGTAGCAGATTTCTTTGCCTTTTCTTAATCTTTATCCACAATTACAGAGATTGACACAGAAAGGCTTTCCAAAATGTCATTTTAAGGAGCTTCATTTATATTGAGAGATCATAAAAAAACAATTTATGTATTTCAATCTCTTCAAGTGTGATCCATAATCTTCAGGCTTTTTGTGTTTTTCTTTGTTGCTGAAATTTTCATTTTTTATTCTGACACTTTTAGGTGACTATTGAAGGCATAATGGAGTATCATAGGAAGCAGAGGGCTGTGAATGATGAGTTATTAGTCAGCACATGGCACCACATACACATTCACTTAATAGAAAATAAGCAGCTCAAGCAGATAAATAACAACTGAGACTGTATTTTTGAGCCTAAATTATGCCTAGAAGTAAAAACTTACATTCTCAACACTTCTGTGAAGATATGTTTTGCTCATACACTTTATCTGTGTTTATGCTTATTTTATTATTTTTATATATCATAGCCCTGATCTTCTAAAAATCACATCAGTGACTGACAGTTGTCCCCTGGAAGGTGCCACTGCCCTTGTCCTGCCAGCCCTTGTGCAAGGTGAACACTGGAGATGGCAAAATGGAAACGGGCCTGGTGACACAGATATTTTTGGGCAGTCACAGCTCCCACAGCACTGAGTCACTGCGGCAGAGCAACCTCTGAAGAGTGTCCTTCTTCCACATCAGCCAGACTCTACTCCTTCCTCCTGCTCTCCCAGCAGTGTGACAGGGCTCCTAAAGAAGTAGCCATGTCCACGCAGGCATTTTGGCCTACCCAGGGACCAATCTGCCAGGCTTAACCTTGCAGTGCTGCACTCCAGCTTTAAGCTTTTTAGATATTTGGCAGCTTGCTTATCTGAAAATCCTGAAGGAAAATGTAAGCTGAGCTGGGAAGGGCAGAAAAAGGGGCATTAGCAAAGTTCCCAGGAAGGACAGGAACAGTAAATGGAAGTTAAAAGGGAAGGGGAAGGGAAGACGGAACATGGCCTCTAGTCTAGATTGTGCCCTTGGGATGCCACCTTGGGAAGAAACCCGCTGTGCCATGAATTCATTACGTAAATCTGTTTGCAGAAGGAGCCTGTGCTAGAGATGTCCTGTTCAGACAGGCAGCCCACCAAGACATCCAGTGGCACAGCACAATCCCAGGCTCTCACCTGCTCAGAGTCCAGAAGGCAGGACAGCCCAAGCTCCCACCTTTTGCCCAGCTTCCACCTCTGACCCCTGCACGAAGATGCCAACACTGGCACGTCTCCATGTGGAGGGATGAATGTGCTTTGTCAGGTGCAGATCCATGCTGGCAGGTGTGGCAGCTCAGGGCAGATGTTTTAGTGACTGCAACAAATCACTTGGATTTGTCCTGGCTGTAGAGAACTCATTTCCTACACACCCATGCATGTGCAAACTGTGCAAAACCTCTGAACCACGCTTCAAGGCCAGAGTCTGTAAGAAAAATTCAGCTGAATATGTTGCTTAACACCCAAACACTGCTTAACACCAGACTTGGTGATTTGGGCCTTTTTATTATTTTTAAGGAAAAAAACAGATCATTGTGATGAAACTGGCTTTTAACAAAGCGGTGCTTGGTGTCAGTTCATGGTAAGCAAAGAAAGCAAAGACCAGTTGCCAGGTTTTCAGATTGTAAAACATTCTTTGGTTTATTTTTTCAGAAAAAGGAACTTCAAACCTCATCTTTAATGCTTGAAAACGCCCTTGTAATCATCCTTTTTTATCTGTGTATTATTCCAGTTCTATAAACAAGCTTAAAATAGTAAATGATAATACCAAGATTTGGACAGAAGAGCATCAAAGGCAGTATCTTCAGCTGTAATGAATTACTTAAAGAGCAGAACTCTAAGTATCTTGCACTGCTTATCTATTAATTTTAACTTGGGAATCACACTTGGGGAGCCATGTCATGATACTGGAAAGCCCTTGATTTTCTTCTGGTATGAAGCAAACAGGACACACATGATGCTTTTTCTGAGCAGTGATGGTTTTCAGAATAAAGGCCTGATAAAAGGCCAGTGCCTTGAAATTGCCTCTGGCTCTATGTCAACAGTAACAAAGAACCAACACTATGAACCCAGTGAAACTTTTGTGTTTAATTTCAAAGAGTTGAGTGTACAGTTGAGACCTTTGACATGAGAAAGTGTGACAGAGCCCTATCTTCAACTTGGATCACTCTTTTACCAGTGCAAGACTCCACAGCTAGAGGAGTCAGGGCATGCAGTGCTGAGGGACTACACCCACTACACCCACAGAGCCTCACTTGGCTCTTATTTGGGTCAGATCTTAACAGAAATCACTGCTTATTGTCTCTGAGCAAGGACCCAGGAAAAAGGGAATGCCAAGTCTTTCCATTCCCTAATTACACTTTGTAAAGAACATGATCCTCCTTACATTTAGGCTTCTCTGCCCAGCTCTGATCACTTGATCTGAGTATTATACCCTCAGAAAAGAGATCTTTCCTGCCTTTGTAGACTACCTAAAAGTTGCTTTATGGAAGCAGAATACCCGTATAGAGAATTTATGTCTTTAGACTTTCCTGATTGATGCTTTGCAGATTCCTGAAAAGCAATCAGGATGCCTTTCCCTCCTCTCTTCACCCCAGGAATGCACACACCTTCAAAAGCTTCTGTTTCAGGAAAAAAATTTTGTTGTCAGGACTATTAACTTAGAAATGTAATTTCAGTGCTTTGCAAAGCAATTCAATTTCCTGATCTGCATTTTTACCTCATTTCAGGTGGGAATCTGCTCATTTTTACTTCAGTTCACTGCAAAAAGGCAGAGCAAACTCCAAAGTCCCATCCATTACTGAACTTGGGTATCCTCAGGCTGTGCTCAAGTCACTTCTGAGCATTCCCTTTCTTAAGCTCACCAGATGGACTCCAAAGCTGGGCAGGCTTAGCAACATTTCCATCAACTTTCTGATTCAGCTCTGATCTCTCTCAGATTTATCAGTAGCCATTTGGAATCACAGCCAGGGCAGTTACAGTGCTATCGGTGGGGATGTAGGATCTCCTCTCCAGCACTGAAGTTTTTGTTTTCATATCCAAAATCCATGTTTTCCCCTTCAGGCATAGTATCCCACTGGGCCTTGGGCCCAATTTTTTGCTCGTTTGCCATCAGTCCTTCCTCACTTGTCTTTTTCAAAGCTGCACACTTAGAAAGATGATGTATGAAGTTTCCAAAGCAGTAAAAGCCTGGCGCAGCTTAGGGAAGTTAGAGTATCGGTGTAGTTCCTGCTCAGAAGTTGTTGCTACTTGACATTCTAGGTTATGCTCCTCCGTAGGGGTTGGTTTTATGAAAGGATGTTGTATATTTACTCAACAAGAAACTTTTCCATAGTCTTTAAATTCCAAGCTTTGCATTAAAACCGAAGTATTTCTGAAGATTGGAGGGGTACAGCTGATTCATCGTCCTCTTAAAAAGTATGAATTTAAAATATATCCCCTGAATACTTTGACTGTAACCCTACAAGTAATGTAATTTACAAGGATCACATCTCAGGAAAGCACGTAGATTATCCAGACCCTTCCAGACACCCATTGCTATCCATAACCAGGTTTAAGTGCTCTGATGAGTGGGAGCAATACTTAAAACTTTTAAGCCATAGAGGCTTTGCAGCAGTGGGTAATTGTCATTATTACCCCAAATGTATAGCTGAGGAAACTGAGGGATGAAGTGACTTGCCCAAACAGCACAGTGAGTCAACAGGAGAGTTGGGAATAGAGGGCAGAATTCCCTGCCTTATGCATTGGAGTCCTCAGATAATATCATTTTATAAATGCTCTATCTTTGTAAAGACTTCAGTGCTATAATTATCCTCCCAGGACTCTCATGGAAACAAGATATTTATAACTCCATTAAGCCTTTCCTGGTAATTTTATGATCAAAGTGAAGAAAACAAATAACGCCATGACAATCAGCTGCATGTCCAATGTCATTCAGAATGGCCACATGATGAAAGACTCTCCTTGGTTGTTGCAATTAAGTGCTTGCTATCTTTTGAATGCCTTTCTTGTGTCTAATTCCCCTTCCACCACATACCGGCTGAGAGGAAATATTTTTCTGCCATGTGATGAGCCACACATTTAGAGTGTACCAAATAACTGGGGAAGACGCTTGCTGCCAACAAAGCCCACTGGTTTGTGCTATAAATGCTTCCTAAAATCCTTTAATGTTTGCCAGTTTCACCTAAAATGAGCAAAGCCACCTCAGTGTTTCCACTAACCCCCATATGGCTTTGAAATTACAGCACAGATGCCAAGACTAACTGTAAACAACAGGTTAGGGACTGAGGCATTTGGACCCTGGCTCAGCAAAGCACTTAAGCCTGCGCTTAAATCGAAATCCATTCTTATTCTGCAAATCCATTTTAAGTGTTTGTTTAAAGCAAAACACATGCTTAAGTCGAGTTTTGCTTGGCACTGAGCTTAAGCCCAGCACAGAGTGAGGGCCTTAGAATTAATTTCTGTTGGGCAGGAAGTAATTATTTTTAGCTCACCTCTCAGTGGCCACAGCCCTATCTTTTACTCCCCAGACGTCTATTTTGAAGAGGTATTCGTGCTAAGCCTAAACTTCTGGGTTCCGTGGCAGTCAGTGGCACAGAAAAGAGACCACTTGAAATACTTGACTGCTCAGTACAGATGAGAGGGGCCTTCGGGGAGGCTCATTAGAGGGAAGACGTGAAAGAAGTTTGTGATTATTCTGGGAGGTGGTTGCTGATGTGGCGCGTCACCTTCTCACTGCGCTGACTGGAGAAGATTCACTTGCAGTAGGTCAACAATTTTAACTCAGAAATGTTTTCATGAGTTTTATATTTCCAAGGGAAATTTATGATTTCAGGGAAAATATTTATACTTTCTTCAAAAGTATAAGAAAAGGTTTGGCTGCAACGTGATAGTTCCCCCTTTTTTTTCCCTTGTTGTTTTTTTTTTTTTCCTCCTGAAACTCTTCATTAATATAAATAAAATCAAAAAATTAATACAGGAATTTCTCATAACTCTAGATTTCCTCTCTCTTTAAGACAACTCCTACCATTGTTTCACTGGCTTAGATATTGGAATTATTTATCAGGTAGATCTGGCCTATGGCATATATAGAGGAGAAACAATTGTATTTTGTAAGATGTTTTTTGAGGGATGTCCCACTGCATTCCCTTTAACATCCATACTTCATACAGAAGGTAGAAATACAAAGATAAGTCAGAATACATTACTTTTTTTCCCTCTGTGGGCTTTAAAAATCTCCTGCTTCATACACTTTTGGTAGGGGTGTGGATAAAACCTGTGGAATTTTACCACTGCTGTATTTAAAAGCAGATTGGATAAACACTTGAAGAAGAATAATTTAGGTACTGTTAATCCACTCCTGCATAGGGTATCATGATGACCTTTTAATTCCCATTTAACCCTCTCCCATGGGAAAGTCTTTCCCTCCCCCAGAAGCTTCTGAATTATTTCCAGGCAGAAGACCCCATTTAGCTCTATCACTTGACCACCACATTGCTTTACTAATCCACCTCCCTTGTTTTTTCCACCTAGGAAAGTACAGCGAGTGCCTGGAGCTGTCATCCACCACAGGGCACTGATGGGATCCCAGAGCCAAGCCCGCTTTTCTTTACCTGCTTGTTTGGTGTTTCTCTGCCACTGACAGGTACTTGTTTCCTGCGAAATACCTACCTTTCTAATGAAAATAAGTCCTGCCTTTTAGGACAGATATTTTCATGTCTGATTCTCAACTGCCTAGGGAGTTGCTAAGTCCTGTATCCTCACCGCAGTGAGGCTGCTGCAGCCCTGGGCCCAGCCCACAGTGAGGCTGCACATGGATTCCCAGCAGGCACATCCAAAAAACCACGTGTAAAACGTGTGTATGCACTGATGGCCCCACTGGCCAACTCATGTAGAAACACTCAGCACTCACAGAAGCAGCACCAATGGCCTCATCCTGCTCCCTGCTCTGGCACATCAAGGTGAAGGTCTGACAGTGCAAAATATATAGAAAAATCATCACAGAATCACAGAATGGTTTGGGTTGGAAGGGACCTCAAAGATCATCTCTTCCAACCCCCTGCCATAGGCAAGAGTACCTTCCACTAGACTGCATTGCTCAGAGCCCCATCCAGCCTGGCCTTGAACACTTCCAGGGATGGGGCACCCACAGCTTCTCTGGGAAGCTGCACTCACACCCCCACACCCAATGTGCACACTTAAAGGAGCCCCTCACCCGGGAAAGGAGCTGAAAACAGAGTGTAAGGAGACTGGACAGAGTGTCCTGCCCACATCACACACCTGGCACAAGCACTCAGCAGCCTGTGTACATGCAACCAACCTCTTTTATCCCCTTATTCCTCAATTTTTCCACATTTGTTCCTTCCCAACCCACCTGAATGCTCCCCTTTCCCCACCTCTGGTTCTTCCCCTAAACATCCCATAAGAAATCCTGTGCAACCACAAGCTGCTCCTCTCCTGCACCCCACAGTGTGTCCCATACCCACAGGCAGTGTTCCCCCTCAGCCCAAAAAAGTGGGATCTGCTCCCATTGTGGCTGTTGGGTGTCACCCCAGGACATGGCCAGCCCTGGGAAGTTTTGGGCAGGGCATTCCTCAGGGTCCTCACCTGCTTGTGCTTCTCTGCCCCTCTGTGTTTGGGGGTAAATGTGGGTTTATCACATTCCCAGGCATTTCCCACAGGCTATTTTTCTGGGATGGGGAAGGAAGAAGAATGTATTTCTCAGCAGACACAAGATCTCACCAAGTCTGAAAAGCTCAGCAATATGCAGAAACTACACCCAAGATGTGAGTGTGTGTAGAACAGACCGGAACCCACATGCATGATGTGTTTGTAAATCTTCACATCTGCCTTCAACTGCCTTTTATTCTTTCTAACCAATTCGATGTTGACCTTTTGGGACCTTTTACCTTTAAAGTCAAGTTTGCCATTATATAATTCTCCTTTTTTTATTTACCTCCCTTGGGAAAAAAAAAAACCACACACACACAAAACCAACCCAAATCACATAGACAAAACCAAACAAAACAACACAAACGAGAAAAAACAAACAGGAAAATCTCATGTACACACACACACACACGGAAAAAACCATACCACAAACCAACAAACAACAAACACAAACAAAAACAAACAAACAAAAAAAACACGCACAAAACACCCTACCAACCCCCAAACCCCAAAATCAATTAAACAGAAAAATAAAAAGCAATGTGCTTTTGGGGAAAAAAACCCAACTTTGCAAAACTGCAAGATACATAAACACAGAATCACAGAATGGTTTAGCTTGAAAATGACCTTCAAAAGATTTTCTGATTTCAACTCCATGCCATGGGCAAGAACACCTTCCACTAAACCAGGTTGTTCAAAGCTCTGTCCCACCTGGCCTTATAGATATTGCAATGATTGCCAAATTTTAAAATTAAAATATACACTTTAGGTAATACCACGCACAAAAACCAAGGGAATAGATCTCAGTTTTGGAAGAGACACTGAAACAGCAGTTAAGAGTGCAACTCTTGCAGAGTTGACTAATGAGCTAAATTAGAAGTTGGATGAATCATTTTCCAACCATATAAATCACTGAAGTTGTTCTATCCATAACAAAGGTAAGCCAACCACGTAGTGAATTGTACAATGTTATTTTCCTATGCTTGTTTTTCCCATAGTTTTTACTGTTGTTGAAAGTCTATTTGTGTGGGATTTTTTTTTTTTGCAAATAGTTTTAAAATGATGAATAATCTTTACTTAAAAGACTAAAAATACATGCCAGCTATTATTGTATACGAAATCTGACAGCAGCAAAAGTGTTATCTGAACTTACTTGACAGCTCCTTCAAAAAACTTTTACTAGGTATTCTTTATAGGATTGAATATTCTTGGATTTGTGCAATTTGTTCTATAAGTCATGTGAAAGGGAAAGCAAAAGTATTCTAGATATTAGACAACCAGTCTTTTCTTGCAATCACTTTTTATTGGGAGCTGAACATCACGGTCAAACTTTCATTGCATATTCATGCAAGGATTGATTCTGAATCCTGTGAAACAAGTAATGCTCAACAGAAATTTTAGGGCCTCCAGTGGAACAAGACCTCAAGTGATTGCAATTTTCCCATTACAAATGCATTTTATTTGCAAAAAGTTGGCCCCTGTTGCAGGCAGAGCAGGCCAGATCTTCACCTACCCACACAGGCAGTGGCACAGAAGTCATGATACTTTATCAGGCTGTGGGTCTGATCCGGTGGTCTCTGCTCAGACTGTCCTGGATTTTGTGCACACCAACACCAGGGAGATGCACAGTGTTACCAATCTGATTTCTTAGCATGAGGCACCACTTTGGCCTTGGTCTGAAGCAACCTGCTCGTTGTAGCTGGTTCTGGCACAGCTTCCACGCAGAATTTCCGAACACGGCAGCTTTTTGTCCTGAATGTTTGGTTGGCAAGCTTAGCATATCAGATTTGCAAAGTCTGTGAATAACTGCCCCACAGATTATGAATGCAGCAGGAGAGCTTGGATTGTAAGCACTAGGAGGTGGGTAACCAGGTGCAGAGCACAGGTACGACAGTTCTAGTATGGCACAGCACAATTCAGCACTGAATATGTGAATATTGAGTATGTGCAGCATTCAAAGTTGAAATTAAGAACTCTTCAGGCAGAGAACCTATCTGAAGGTGTAGGATAGGGAAGCAGCTCAGTGGTTCATCCATCCATGGGGGGATGGCAAAGGAAGGTTAGTGCTGGGCATTTATTCCCGGCATTTATACTGGACCCGGAATGGTGCCATGGGTTGCTGTGTCCCCACCAAGTGTAAAGGGCTCTGCAGAGAGAAGAAAATCAGTAGGAACATTTAAGTTAGTTCAGTTATTGGATTCATTATCATGCTTCAGTATTAAGATATAAACATATCCTTGGAGCTTTGGTCTCAGAGAACCAAAACCAAATACCAAGAGTATTTCTTGGCTTTGCCAAAGCCATTGAGGAAGGCCTTCATGATCAGTTTTTATTCCAGTCACTCTGCCAGGATGACACATGAGCTCTTAAGCAACTCTCACAGTTTTGAATATTTTCAAAATATTCAAATAATAAAGTGGAGACTGTGCCATTCTCCCTTAGTGATAAAACTCTCTGTGTCACAGTTACTCCTTCAGTCTTACCCTAATGATTTACCTTCCACCACTGAATATGGAGTGGAAGAGAACTGCAAGTGCTGCATCTGATTCCATATTTTTAGAGTACTAATGATCCAGTTCCATATTTACTGTTTTTGTGAGGGGCAGAAAGCAATTATTAAATGTCTGGTGATGTTTAGGCAATGATGAGACAAAATACTCTTGTTGTATGGACAGTGCAGCCCTACTAACTGGAATTGCTGAAGTTATTCTGGGTTTTCTGAGTTCAAACAAACACTGAGCTATGCATTACATGTCTTATAACACACCTCTCAAAATCTCATTTCATTATACATAAACACAGTTGAGCATGGCTGTTCAGCTGAGCCTGATGAATGGAGGATAGAAAGATGGGGAATGTTATATGACTGAATGGAAACTCTTACCTCCTTTGGTACTGCATCCAACGCCACAAATTCATACTTGTACAGGAACAGCACAACGAACAACTGGATTTCCATGATCGCAAACCACCTGCAAGAAAAGGGAGGAAAGCATTCACCATCCAGCCTGAATATCACACGTGTGTTATCATCAGGTAACAAACAGGGTGTCTGTGACGCATTTTACACTCCATGCTTTAGTTCTGCTTGAAAGTTTATCTTCCCCAGGGAAATCTGGTGTAGCTTTGTTCAGCTCTGTTCCTCAACAAAGAACAGGAATGTAGTGGCTGCCCCTTCTTCCCGGTGAAACATTATCCTTCTGACACCCCATTTTAAACCAGCCCCTTATCATTATGGATTTTTCCACTGTATAAACATTTATGTTCTCCTAAAGCTTGCTGACTTGAAATAACTTCCTAGGAGTGAGAAGGCAGTCAAACACAGAAAAGGCCATATGACTAATCGTGCTATATAAAGTTATATAATACAGCTGGGAGCCTGATGACATCAGAGAGCAGTGACAGTGGGAGTTATTATTTAATGCATCAGCATTAGGATGCAGTAGGAGACCCAAGGGCATGATTTCTTTTTTCTGTAACACTCTCAGAAAGGTCCTTCTTAGTCAGGCCGGAGAAGATTTCGGATAACTGCAGGTGAACTCCTCCAGGCTATTGTTTTTTAAGGTTGATAAGTACAAAAGCTTTCTGCATTAAGCAGCGTACACCTATGCCTGGTCATGGGATTACTCACTTGCAGAATTTAGATAGAAGTCATAAATACACAGTTAAAATAGTAATACTACCTTCCTCTTCTACAGGATATTTTCCATTATCTAAGAGGTGCTGGAAAACCTGGATGAAACATCTATTGGGGAATTCACAGGGGAGGAGGCCATGTGACTATGCATGTGTCAGTCGAGGAGGCCACGTGACTATGCATGTGTCAGTCTGGAATTGGCCTGGCAGGTGTGAAGAGAAGTTTTTAAGCCCCAGGAGACCCAGGCTAACTCCTGCAGAGCCATCGGGATCTGCACATGGAGCTGCCCTGGGCTCTGGAGTGGGAGGATGCTTGTTTGTTTTAGCACAGCTTCAGACCCAAATTATCTCTGTGATGTCACACTGGAACTACCTTGTGACAGGGAGCTTTTGGTGACCTTGAGCTCTGGGGAAAGCAGTGCAGGGATATTTCAGTGGATATTAAACCAGATAAGGTGGGATGCACTAGCCCAAACTCCATGTCTGCAGCACTGTACAACGCTGGGATCCTTCCAGCCCTGTTGGCACAGCAGGGTCCTGATTCTGAGCCCCCTCACTGGTCTGGCAGGGGTGAACCATGATGCAACCAAACACCCAAATACATCTGGATTTCCCAGAATGTGGAAATCCCTCAAACACCAGCACAGCCAGAGGTGGACTGCACAGCCCTCACACCTCTGTATCCTCTGCAGCCTGTCCCACGGATATAACCAGCAGCTGGCCACAGCACTTCCCACCACCAGATCCCAAAGTGCTTTTCCCAACAGGCTGCTGTGGTTGCTCTGCTCTGCACACAGAGATGCTAAGATACAAGGATAGTAAGCAACACGTGTGTCTGAGGGTGGTCAGAAGGACAGCCCAGGAGTGAAAGGCCAGACTGCAGCATTCCAGCGTGTGTCTTTCATGGCTCATTGTACTCAGCAGAAACCATGAGCTTTCCTGCAGCAAAATGCTAAAGCCCCTTAGTTCCCACCTGTCTTTCATGTTCACAACTAAGTCCTAGAGCAGTTTTCCTGTAAAAACCCTGAGTCACTGATGCCTTCCCATTTAATTTAGTGACAAAGGGCCTGGACCAAGATGTGCTTTCTGAAATCTTGCCCCCAGTGCTACATATTTGGGTGGTGCTGGAACCCAGGATCCCAGCTGTGGATTAAGATCCTGCAGTAAATGGAGCCCGAGAAGGAAATCACAGCTGTTGCATTGGTTTTACAGCGTCAGCACAAGACAGGAGACAACAGACAGAGCCATGCAAGATAAGCATAGTCACACAGACAATAATCACCTGATTAGACCAAAGTAGTCAAACTGACATCACATTTTTCCTTTAGGTAAAAAAGATGACACAGAAATGGCTTTGTGGGAGCTCTTCCCACATCAGTTTGCTAGCCTATTTGACAAGTAAGTTATTTACCAGCTTTCAGTTTCATTAGCTTTTCATTTCATGCTGAACTTTTGCAAAGGAGAAATTAAATGTTTCATGCATTTAATTTATAAATCTCATTAGTGGATTAAAGGAAAATGCATCTTAAAGTTGAAATATCACTCTTTCATTCAGTCACATCAAGAAAATCTGCACCCTGGAATCTAGATACAACCGTTGATTTAATTTTCTTTTTTTCAATACCACCACATTATTCTTTTACAGTTACTGCTGAAAAACTTGAAGTTGTATGTTACCATGTGAACTGCTAAATAGTTTTAAAGAGGTTTTTTGTCTGTCAGCAAGAAAAATATTCTCCATCTGTTGTCTATGTAGAAATGTTATCATTTTCTCCCTAAACACAAACTTATTTTAAAGATCTTATCAGAGTCCAGAGAACAGGCTGAACAAATAGGTCAGGATATACAAACAAACAGCTTTCAGAAACATTGTTTTGCAGCATTCCCTGTACCTGCAGATGCCTCTTATGAATTTTGCTGTCATCCTTGCTGGGAATGAGGCTGTGCTCATATTTAGCTCAGGAATATGGTACAAGCCACGGAGGTACAGCAGTGAGGGAGCACTTTCCTCTGGCAAGCCTGAATAGTGAATGCAGTTTTATTCATTTTGCTCACTTGAATGCCTTCACAAAGTTTATCTGACAGTCATGTCCAGCCTGCTACAGGGAGCAGATTCCAGAATGCAGATCCTCTGCAACTCCCTCCAGAGTCCTTGCTCTGCATGGGACTCAAGATAAAATGACTGGTTTTAAGGATTCTTGGTTGCTTGCTTCTTAGAGGAGACCAGGTTTTGAAGGCAGAGGATTGAGCATAGAGATGTTTGAACACAGAAACGAGGAGCAGCTGGCTCCCTGGGACTTGTTCCAGGAAGAGGGACAGCAGAGAAAACAGCAGAAGGAATGCAGGAAGCATCAAGACTGGCATTGCTGGAGGAGTGAAGTGAGACAGGATCTGCAATTTAAGCCATTACACAATTGCGTGGGCCTTAATGCTAAGACAAGATTCAAACACGGAGGGGCCAGTTAAAATATTCCAAGATCAGCAAAGATGTCAGTGGCATTTTAGAAGATGGAATGAAAGTCTCAGACCAGAGAAATATTCTGTAGGTTTGTTTAGAACTGGTTTATGGCAGCTTAAATACCTCCGTCTGTAAACTGGCAAGTTTGAAAGTGGGACAATTCCCCCTTGATAAAAAGATGCCTCAGCAGAGGCAGAGCTGGGCTGACTTTCCTTCCAGGGGGTGGAGGGGCAATATCTCTTGATACACTAGTCTCAGATTCTGCTTTTACAGTGTGACTTAACCTGTCTTTTCCAGGAATGAAACTACTTTCAAATCAGTTTAAACGAGGTCCAGATGATGCCGAACATTAGGAGACTGAAAAAGAGCAAAGCAAACACTTTATCTCCAAGTGTAAGAGGAGCCCAGTTCAAGAGAGTTGTTCTCTGCAGGATTTGGGAATAAATAAACCCCAGCTGTTTCACTGACCTTCCTGGACACTGATGCTTCCCTCCTCCAAATGCCACAAAGCTGTCCAAGAAAGCATTCTTCTCTAAATTTGCCTCTTTCCAACGATCCTGTGGGAAGAAACCTTTTTTTCCAAATCAGCCTTATATAAATAAAGCTTAACTTTATTTCTTCAGGCTAAAAATGACCTTGGACAGCTAATCCTCAATACAAAGTTGCACTAATGCCATTTTTTTGCATTCAACCTGTAAAGTCTGGATTCAAAAGTCAGCACTGACTCGGGGAAAGAAATGAGGGTCCCATCTAAAACATATTTAGGTGCCTCAAAATGCTGGTGGAGTTTTCAAACTCACCCCTAAAGCATTCTTCCTATACCTCCCCATTTCCTAAATGCTGCACCTTGACCTATTGGAATGCCTATAAAAAATGCAACCTTGTCCTTTTGAACATACAGAAATGCAAAGCAAATGTTCAGCCAGTACTGGAGGAAGCCTCAGCCACAAAATTGTGTCATGACACACAAGTGGCTTGTGCATATCTTGCACAAAAAACATTTCTAAGATTCTGTGCACAAAGGTCCATGAGCTGTATTTGGTATATGTGATTTGGAACAAAAAGAGCCCAGAGGGATCCTTGTCCATCCTTTGTTGCTTTGAGAGAAAAGGAACAACACAGGGGACAAGGCTGAAGTTTTGGTGGGTGACACTGAGAGAGGCAAATCTCTTGACTGCTGAGTGACAAACCAGCCTCCACAAACTCAGTGCAACTCTGCCAAGTAACACCCTGTCAGGGTTCTGGTGGTGAACTGCTCTGATGAAGCTGTACCAGAGAAGATGCAATCTTGTCTTTATTTGGTTTAGGCTGTTTTTATTTTTTTCAGCTAGGGGTGTTTGGAGCTTTCTGAACAGGAAGCCTGTTAGCATCAAAACTCATTAAAAGAAAGAAAAAAATCTAAGGGATGAGGAAGGAGGTGACACATGTGGAATGACAATGGCATTCAAATGCCAAGGAGCACTCATCTATTCCTCAGGAAAAAAAAAAGGGTGAGTTTCTAAAAAAAAAAAAAAAACCAAATTTTTTTTTTAGGAATAAAGTTACTAAAGAAAAAAGCTGCTGCATCAGGGCTTCAGCTTCAG
>VXAW01005869.1:489065-519269 GCA_013399735.1 Tyrannus savana
ATGTGGAATGACAACGTCATTCAAATCCAAGGGAGCACTCATCTTTCCCTCGGAAAAAAAAAAAAGGGTGAGTTTCTAAAAAAAAAAAAAGCTAACTTGCTTTTTAGGAATAAAGTTACTAAAGAAATAAGCTGCTGCATCAGGGCTTCAGCTTCAGATTTCAAACAGGCAGGAATTGTTATGAGAGATTTCAAATTGGGAAGAGTTTGCTAGAAAGGAAGTTTTGTTTAAATTACTCCTTGGTGTATTTCTATAAAAAAGACAAACTGTTCTATATCAGATGGTGCTAAAAAGAGCAGTTACAAGCCTGCCCACACAGCCACCTGCAGTGGAATAATAATCAAGAAACTAGATTAACTACTAAATTAGCAGGGCTAATACCTACCAGAAATCATCTGACAGGGAGAGGAGAGTACTTGGAATCATAGAATCATAGAATTAGTTTGATTGGAAAAGACCTTTAACATCACTGAGTCCAGCCATTAACCCAACATTGCCAAGGCCACACTAAACCATGTCCCCAAATGTCACATCTACACATCTTTTAAATCCCTACAGGGATAGTGACTCCATTACTTCCTTGAGCAGCCTGTTCCAGTGCCTTTCAGTGAAGAAATTTTTCCTAATATCCAATATAAACCTCCCCTGGCATGCCTTGAGGACATTTCCTCTTATCCTATGAGCTGTTACTTAGGAGAAGAGACTGACCCCCACCTGGCTACAACCTCCTGTCAGGGAGCTGCAGAGAGTGATGAAGTCAAGATCACAGTGATATGAAGGAGTAACATATTACCTGAAATGTCACTGAATTTACAGTCTTGCTTATTCTTACAGGCCCTTTGTGGGCCCATCTTCTCTGTGTACGAGGCCATCCTCCAGTGAAACGGGGAATGCTCAACTTTGGGCAAATTTGTCTGTGTGCTTTTGCTGTGAAATAAGTGAGCTAGAAAAAAGACAGCAAAATACCCACACCAAGAAGTGACAACTTACAGGTTTGAACATTTCTGGGTCTGGAAAATATTTTGGATTCCGGTGCAACCAGTAGGGCGACAACATCAGCATGTCACCTGCAGGGATGGTGAAATTCTGAAAAGAAGAAAAAACTCTAAGAAGGGAGAAAATCACAAGTCAGCTCCCAAAAGAGTCCCTCCTTGGTACTTCTCTTCCATCAGCAGAAAGTCCTAAGAGAGAACCTGTGGAGGTGATAAAGCAATGATGGCCATATTACATGTTTGAGGTTTCTTCTTGCTGTTGCTGTTTTCTTCCATAAAGCCTAAACAGTGGAGACCATGAAGAGACTATTTGTGTTCTAATTTGGTTTTTTGAGGTATCAAAAGACAAAAAGCACTATTTCTGTCTGTCCTGCTTCTTGATGTACCACGTGAGCTGTTTGGTTTTTTTCTAAATCTTTTGTTAAACATTTCATTCAATGTAAAGAAATTCATAGAAGGTCTTATATGACACTAGACATTAGTAATTTCTTAAGTATCAGGAGCACTGATTCCTTAAAAGAGTGGGTTTTTCCCAAACATTTCTTTGCCAGATTTCTGAGTGCTGACACCTCCCTTCTGAAGGTCAGTGAGGAGGACAAACAGAGAATGAATTTTATCAGTTACTAAATTGTGGTCCTTTCTACTACATTTGTTGTGTCTGATTAGTATTTTACATGCCATCAGCACAGTATCTCCATCTCAATTCAATTCAATCTAAAATCAACTAAAAATTGAAGGTAAGACTGTGACCAAGAGAAGGAAAGCCACTCAGAAATTAATGATGGTGAATAACTCTATCAAAAAGAATATATCTGTGAGACTGGGGAATATCTCTGGCACTTTAATTTTATCCAGATCTACTGGGAGAAACCTTTCCAGGCAAATCATACAGCGACCTTTGGGGGGAAAAAAAACCCACAACCAAATCTCACCTTAATTCTAATTGGGTTTATTACTTTTTTGGTGATTGCACCTGGAGACCTCAGCCGTATGGCTTCCAAAGTGCACCATTTGATAAAAGGGAGCTTCTTCAGGTCCTCTTCAGAGACTTCCAGTTTATCTTTACCTGTTGCAGCATGAGAAAGAAGACTCAGTGTAAAAAATGAGATTTCATACTTTTTTTGATAGAGGCTGACATATCTCGCTTTAGAACTGTTGGTAAAATACTTCAAGACATATTTTACAGTCCAAAATTTTTCTTTATATTTCGAATTTTTAAGAAAAGCCATTGAAGAGAATGTAATAAATCTAAGGTGCTGTAGTAGATATGGTGTTGGCCAAGAGAAGCCAAAGAAAGGTCATTCTGGAGGGTAAGAATCTTTGGAAGGTGAGAATTTTTCAGGGCTTTGGTTGGACGCTGCATGGAAGTCGCAGGGACTGTAGGCACCAAGACAAGAAGCCATGGCTGAGCTCTTGGGCTGTGTCAACACAAGCAAATGAAAACACAAACAGGGCCAGGAGAAAGGCTTAAGCACTGCTTTTTGATTTTCTCTATTAGCTAATTATTGACATGTTTCTTGATATGGTTTTGACCCATGTCAACAAAGAGCCTTCCATTAAACTCCAAGCAGGGTTCAGGGCACTGCATATGGGAATCACTGCTCCCAGTAGGTAACTGCTTTTTGAGGGAAAGAGATTAGCCATGGGGGGTGAATCATGCTGGATAAATTGGCCTCTGATGACAGAAAAGAGAACAGTTCCTGGCCTGCTTTTTTCCACAGAATAGCTGGAACTGATGAACATCACACCATGAAAAGCAGCTGAACTGAAAGACCTCATCTGACCCTATCATAGATAGGTACATGGAAAAATCACAACACTGGTTAGTACAAATCTAAGTTTAAATGATAGGAATGAGGAAACACAAAGAGGTCTTTTTCTACCTTCTTTTGATAACATCAAAGGTGTTTTGCTTAAAAATACTTCTTGAGCATATGCTGAGTAAAGAACTGAGAGCGGGACTCTACATTACCAGTAGCACTCTTAGCAGCAACACTTATTGTTCCCAGACACTGACCAAGTGTGCTGTGTGCTGGGCCAACACAGAATAAATCATGTCTAACTTCCAGGACACAATCAGATTTATTACCTGCTTTGCCAAAAACAGAAGCCAGGTCTTCCATGACTTTCTTGTAAATGGAAGGATGAGACAGTATGAAAGCAAGGGTCCAAAATGCAACCTAAACAGAAATGGAAACCCTTGAATTTAGGAATACAGAACAGAATGACAGTATCTTTGTAGCAAATCACAGAGGCAGGTGAAAAAATTTCCACTTTTTTTTTTTTTTATGTGCCTGTTGTAGTTGGAGCTGTGCTTCCTGGGTAAATCCATATCTAAGGGCTCAGCTCCTGGGAGATTATGTCTAGTCATCTGCTGTGTACTTATCTTTAGTGAACATTATATAGCTTTGGCCTTGAGCTTTGAAGCACAGAATCCTTTGGTTATTTTCAAATAAGTAGGTGTTAAAATAAACTACGAAATCATTGTGTGTGATTAGTTTCAGCTTCGTGAATGGAAATAAAAATTCCTACTAATATTAGCAGAAATGAGGTTAAATAATTTGCAGGGCACTGTCATAATCACACTAAAACGGGCGGGAAAAGTTTTAATTAACAGCAAAACAGTAGTATATCCCCTTTAGAAATAATATGCTAACTGATTATGCAATGAAGTTGAAAATCAAGAAATTTAGGAAAGGAGAAAATCCTCTTAAGTAGGATGAAACCAGAAGGACTGGCAGCAGTGCCAGGAGTCTCTCTCCTCTTGCTGAGCTGGTGGGAGGTGCAGCCTGCACACAGATCTGGTCATGGGCCATCTGTGCTGGTGAGGGATGAGAACTCTTACTGTTATTTCCCAAATAGCCCGACATGGATGCAGGTCCTCCTTCTGCAAAAGAAATCTGGTAGCTTAGTTTTCTTGTACAGCACTTGGACGTTGTGGCTTCACTCCGCGGGCTAAGGAGGGATAACTGAATTGTTTCAGATAAAAGGGTTTAAAATGCTTGTAAAAAAATGCCCTTGGAAGATGAAAGGCCTTTTTTTCCATCATTCCATTCCCCAGAACAGTGGTTGTGCCTATTCTGAGAAACAGTGAAATATCTGTATGTCTATTTACAGCTGAATATTACAGGAGTAAGTGTTGTGGAAGGAATGTCAGTTATCCTGATAACAGGCAGCAGGCTATGCCTCCCACTTATACCAACACATGAATCCACAGAAACCTCACTGAAATGGATGAATTTCCCTTAGGCTAAATTTCAGTAATATCCAATCTACAAAAAACATAGATATATCCATTAGGGGTGCATATAAAAATAACTCACTATCATGTTTTTCTACATCACATCTGTAATGGACATAACTGTGCTGGAAAGGGCTTAGTAGTCATGGTAAATAAAGGATGGTTTTGCTGCTATGGATTTTTTCATCTGGGAAATTCCTATAAATGTCTTTGGCCAGCCTAAGATGTGTTAGATATATTGGGCTTGTTAGCATACTTGTATCAGTATCATTAATCCAGCAAATCCTTTTCTAACATGGACAAAACTTAACAGGAGTAGAATCAAACCGTTGCTTTTCTTCCACTGGCATTTTTACAGCAGATCCCCCAAAACGAGAGAGACAAATTCACTCAAGGATTTACACACGGATGAAGTTACTCTGTATTATGCTTTTGATATTCTTTACAATTGGTAACACCAGGATATCTAAAATAAGAGTCTTTACTATAACACAGCCACAGTGCTTCAAAACAGAGCTAAATGCTCTTCACAGCGTAAGACTCTGATCTTAATAGCTATGAGGCTTATGTTCCTGAAATGTTATGATAGGGGACAACATAATTTAGGAAAAATACAAGAAGAGCTTTTCTTGTCATTGCTTCTGTGACATTGCAGCCTGGGTATATTTGTAGTGATGCATGTGGGCGTGATAATCCCTTCTTTGGAATCCATGCAGTGTGTGTGTGACCTCTGCTTCAAAGTCTTTGCTTCCCAAATACAGGCTTTTGAACAGGATAGAGAGAAGATGTTTCTGTAGCTGATGTACTTACAGGGACAGCATTTGCTTGGGCAGCCCAGAGCATGAGGAGACCATAATTGGGAGCTAAATGTTTTCCTTGCAAGTTGTCCAGGAGATGTTGCAGTAGTGTCTGTAATAAATAAAAGATAATGGCTATTTCCAAAATATTAAAATGTGTAGGGTAGGGCTTACTAGAATTCAAGGACTAGTTTCTCAAAGAGAAGTAATGTTAGTTATGGGTTTTTTGCAACCACAAAGTAGAGATGACAGCTGTTAAGAGAAAGTGAGACTCACACAGAGGCAAAGAGCAAGAAGCACTCAGTGCACCACGTGAATCCCTACTCAATACTTGCACTGCTCTCAATTTCCTTAAAGATTTTAGGGAATTGGGCACCCTCGGTCCCCATTGTTGCTTGTGCATGGAAGAAAGAAAAAAGAAATCTCTATTCTAACTCCTGCTCTACTCCTTTAAAGAACCTGAAAATGGGAATGAACCAGTTGAATGAATGCAAATGAAGAAAATGTTCTCTCTGTTCATGCTTGTTATGAAGAGATGGTCTGATATATCAGTAAACTCCCTGGTTTCAGCACTTTTGTTGGTGACATAAGTGGTGACTTCAATGGGTGGATATTCTTTGAAACTATAGCAACTGTGTAATGTTCTAGGATCAGCTTTTGTTTATACTATTCCCTTAAATACAGGGCAACCATGCATTCAAAGCAAAGCTTCCTGTCTACTTTTCAGAGGGAATAAGGCTGACCTTGAATAAAAAATGACTGATCTTTTTTTTCAGATTCCCACCCAATCTAAGACACCAAGTTTGTGCCTCCTTCTTACGTCCCAGCATCCCCTCTCCACCCTTCTCTTTCTTTCTATTAATCTGGTTTATTTTATGAAAGAAAATGCAGTATGTAAAGCTTTTAAAGTCTAAATAAAACTTGTTTTGTTTAATGACCTGTTCTACAATCATTTGGTAAATCAAAATTCCCAGGCCAGTCTGCTGTCACGTTTGTCAGCCGTATCGACAGAATTCCTGCCAGAGCTAAGGAGAATAACCAGGGGAACAACTTATCACAGCTTTGACACAATCAATATTTAGGGTACTTGGCTTCCAATCCAGTAATCTGCTATTTTCTACTAGACTGGCTGTTGGACGATCTACTCACTCTACACCAGGGTTTAAAAATAGCACCTGTAAGGTTTTGAGATTTCACAGCATGGTGCCCTCAGAGAAACAACTGAAGGGTCTTTCTCTCACCTCTTTCAACTGCTCAGTGCGGTGTGATACTGGAGGCTGGCAATGGATCATAGCTCTGAACCCTTGGCTTAAAATTCCCCAGAGGAAGATGTTAATCCTCAGAATTGCTGGAAATAAACTAAATGGAGGAGTAGGAGTCAAAGGTATGGGCCTGGATCTGTCCTACTGCAGATGACAGCAATACTGGACAATGAAGGCATAGCTATAAAAGTTGACATATTTGATTTACTTCTTCCAGTACTGAAATAATTCCTGCCCTCCATTGCTTCAGTCAATATACAACAAAGTCATCTTATTTCTTGGCCTGGGATGTTTACCTTGGATGTGGTGTCTGAAGGGTTAGTCCTTTCAGCATCCAACACTACTTTCTCAAACAATTTTAGAAGCCATTTTTTGGATTTAGACCAGTTCCTGTAAAGAAAAGCAACAAACAAGCACTTAACTGAGGCAGCACAAACCAACATTTCCTTTTCCATGAGAAGGACTCCTTGTTTGTTTTCCAAAAGCCCCTGGGCAGCAGTCAGTTGATGAATAGCCAAGTGTCAGTCTGACTGACTGAACTGATGACTGACATGAAGAACAGCATGTCCAAGACCTTCACCTTGGCCAGACCTCATCTTGCAGCCAGGACCTGTGATTGCAAGACTCCTACATTTTCCTACCTTTTCACCACAGGCTTTCATTGTGGCTTTGGACAGATAGCTTAGGCCAATCTTTTCAAGAATTATCCTCCTGAAGAAAATCAAGGCCACATTTTTAGAGTACCCTCAATTCTTTCTGAAGGCTATTTTGAGGTGCTTAAGGCAACATCGTGGCCCTGGGAGTACTGAGAGGCTCTACAAGCACTTTTGTCCCTCAGAATTTCAGTCTTTCTACCCAAGGTCAACTCTGCAACAGGGCAGCCACATAACCTGAGATTGGTCTGCTGGGAAAACAGCTAAAGTATGAAAAAGATCAGAGAGACACCTCATTGGAGATCACTTGAGCTTGGTACTCACATTTAGGGTCAGGCCTTTGCCCTTTGCCCTGTTCTGCTGCTCCCGGGCAGGTCCAAGCTGGACCCTGCCTACCTAAGCAAGGTTGTTACCTCAGGAAGCACTCAGGCATCTGAGAAGCGTATTCAAAGTCCTCATCATACTTCTGAAAATGTTCTTCAAACTCCTTGATTTCGCTCTGACTTGTCGGGCAGATGCCTTTCCCAAACAGAGTGTTCACCACTGCTGGATACATGACATGCCTGCAAGGACAAGATCCCCAAGAGTTAGGGGCCACGGCAGCAGTTTTAGGTCAGGATGCAGCATGTTGAACTGCCAGCCCTTGTGGGACTCAAGTATCATGCCGGTATGGAAGGGCTGGCACAGGGCTCACATCACACTCACACCCTTTGTTAAGATTTTAAGCAGAGACGTGGAGATACACAAACCTCAGGCTGGTCCTCTGCATGTGGCTGAACTTCATCAATTATCATTTGGTCACTTGAGCAGTGGCAGAAAAGCTCTGGGCCCCAAGGTGCCCTTCTCCCCATTAACCACCCCTCTCATTTCAGGTGGGCCTATGTGAACCTTCCAGGCATTGCACAACCCCCCCTGGACCAACCTCCAAACTTTCTTCCTCTGGATGCAGCTTTTCTGGACAGACAATGTTCTTTTGTTTTCATTTCTCTCCTTCCCTGCTTGTTCCTCTGTTATTCTGCAAAGTCTGAGCTCCATTCTCAGACCCTTCTCCTGTACTCTTTAGTTTCAAGAAACCCTTATTCGGTCTTTGCAGGGTTCCAGCCTCTGCTAAACGGGGAATAGCACTCTCCTGCTTTTCTAAAGATCATAAGGCAGCTGGGGCCATCTGGTGGCTCTGTGGATTTAGTTTTGAGGCAGCTAAATAACAGCTATTCAGGACATGGCATTCTAATTCTTTTTTTACCCTGCCTTGTAAGAACAGATCACCCCCCCACCAGATTTACTGTGGATGACTTTTATGGATTCTGTATTTTTTCATCTCGCAAATAACTCGGGGTTTTAAATTTTCAACAAGCAACAGCTGATTTTAATGTCAGGACAGCCATGGAAGTGGAAAGAACAATCTGTTCCAAGGCTGCATTGGGGATGCAGTGGGATGTGATGCTCCAGGTACGACTTGTAGGCTCATGGCACTACTGACTCTTGTGGACCCCAGTCTGTGCTGGTGCCAGTACAGCACAGAACAACAGGTCTATCCCTGTCTACAGAAACTTGATCCCAGGTTAAAAGACCACAGAGAGGGGAATAACAGGAAAATATGAGCCAATATTAGCACACCAGGCAGTGGTATGGGTCACCACCAATTCAATGATGCCCGCTTTTTCACAAGAAGCAGATGTGACTTTGATCTCAGAAGCCAGGTGGGGAAATACTGTGGGATGTGAGGGTTTGCACCCCATTATCAAGACCAGTGGGATAATGGGAGGGTTTCAAAGGGAGGGATGGGAGGTTTCAAAGCCCCTTTCCCCCACATTTTTCCCCAGTTAATCCATATTGCAGTAATTACAGGGACAGGTGCTGAGTGTTTTAGCTGCACTAAAAGCTCTATCTTACTCTATTATGCAGGAAAAACCATCAAAAGACAACCTGGTATTAGAAACAGGTCTAAGCCAGAGGCATTATTTGACTTATCCCTTGGAAGTTTTCAAGACAAGGTTGGATGGGGCTTTGAGGAATCCGGTCTAGTGGAAGGTGTAGCAGAACCCCCCCATGGCAGGGGGTTGGAATAAGATGATCTTTAAGGTCATTTCCATCCCAAACTATTCTATGATTCTATGAATATTCAAGTTCTAGTACTGATGGACAGACAAAATACATGTGTTGTCCCAGATGACCAGGAAAAAGGAGAAGTTAAGAGCTCTGTTGTTGTCACATGAAACTGTCAGTAAAGGGATTTTTTTTTTACATGAAGGATGAAGTTCTGGCAGCAAAGTCAGTTGCAGAGGACTTAGTTAAGTTTTGGCCTAGGCTTGGCCGAAACATGAAAAGTTTTCAACCTGCTGAAGATCAAGCATTTTGTCTGTTCTTAAGTTCTTTATAAACATGTGAAGTTTTTATCCCCTCTCCTGGGAAACAGGGTTTGTTGAAAGATGCTGTGTTTTGGGTTTTTTTTTCAAACAGTTAATTCAGGTGCTTCTCCTACCTGGGAAGAAAACACCTTCAGATGAAACCCTGCCCGCTCTGTGAGCCACCTGAAGCAGCGAGTCTGTGATGAGCATCCCGACAAAACTTTTGTAACACCTGAGAGCCTGAGCTCCACCTGCTTTACAGTGACATCTCTGCTCCCATGTGGGACACCCCTGCACTGGAGATGCGCTGCAAAACTCCCTTACCTTACCAGGTCATTGAGGTCGCCTGAGCCCTCCATGCCCAGGTGAGCCATGTGCTCATGCAGCTCCTTACACAGAGTGCCCGTGAACATGTGCAGATTGGAGGGACTCATTTTCCCCTTCATCATGCTGTACAGGTTACCATGATTCTGATAAAATGCTTCTGCAGGGACAGAAACTAAATGCAAAAAGAAACAGAAACGTTTTGGAAAGTACACAAAGTAGATTTTGACTGATAGACAGAGTGAAAACTTTTACACAGAACTTTTGACTGTAATTTAAGTGCCTTAACCCTCATTTTCCTAGAGTGAGATACCCTGTAAGCTTCTTTCTAACACAGTAAAGATTTTGGTGAGCCCTCTGCTTCTACCAGTCTGTGTAACATCTTCCTGCCTCATGAAGCTTCAGTGCCAGAATCAACAACCCAGAGATTTCCCCCCAGTGGAATATAGAGAGATGTGCATGCACATCCACAGAACTGACTGTAATGAAAAATAAATTATCTCAGGGAAAAAAAAGTTTGTGTCACCTTTCTACAGTGGCACAGCCTCTCAGGACAGGCTAAGAGAGCTGGGACTGTTCAGCCTGGAGAGGAGAAAGGCTCAGGGGGATCTTGTCACTGTGGATAAATATCTGGTGGTGGGAGAAAGATGAGGCCAGACTCTTCTCAGGGCAGGAGGCAATAGGCACAAATGGCAACAAAGGAGACTCCACTGAGACACAGGGAAGTTTTTAATGTGAGGATGATCAAACACAGCAATAGGTTGCCCAAACAGGTTGAGGAGTCTCCAGTCCTGCAGAAACCCAGCTAGACACAGCCCCGAGCAATCTGATGTCACTGACATTGCTCTGAGCAGGGACTTGGACCAGGCAATCTCCAACAGTGCCTTCCAGCCACAGAGATTCTGTGATTTAATCTCTCTGACAATTTGCTTTTCTCTCATTTCACAGTCCAAAATTGCCAAATTACTCAAAGAATTCCTGTCTGTGCTATTCTGTGTGGATGCACAGAAGGATGCATGCACATGTGGATACATGCACATCAGCACATGAGCTGACAGAGCATGCAACTCTGGATGGGATACATACCTCACCCATTTTTAATGACTGTTGTACCACAGGGTAACAACTAATTACTGCTACAAGATGATTTTCTAATGAAGTGATAGGACTACACTCACTCCAAATGTGGTACACACAGGTGGAGTGTCCAGCCACATAACAGGACCTGATCTCAAACTTGGGTTGCTTGATGATAAAAGTAATAACAGTCCCTGGATCCAAAAACTCTAATTCCTTGGGACTGAATCCAAACACTCTGCAGGTTTACAGTGCTGGATCCACATGGAAAAATTGAGTTTCACCTTCATTTCACAGCATAGTCATGGGTTAAAATAAGCATTTAAGGTGTGATCAAAAAGCCAGTGGGCTTCTGGTTTGCTTTAATGTTCCTGGGTAACTAGATTTGATTTCCTTAAAAAAAGAGCCAGGTCTCAGTTACCTGCATTCTCAACAGCTTGTTGTACAGCCTGTTCAAAGTTTAAGTCTTCAGATTTGAAAAACGCTTCAGTTCCTTCTTCCTCGGTCACAAAAGTAAATCGTTTTCCCAGAGCGAATATTGTGAACACGGGGCCGTACTGGAACAAACAAAGATTTCACATTACTGCACTGTTAACTCAGTGCTACTGAGAGGTCTGGAGGGAGGTGATGATCCCTTCTGCTCTCTGTACACCTTGGGTCAGGACTGCACAAAGAGGATCACAAATCAGACCGAAATTTGTAGACTTAGGGACCAGAAGGGAATGTGATCTGTGGCTGCCTGACCTTTTGCAGAGTAGAAGGGATTCCTTCTCTGAGAGTAACACTTTTTATTTGAGTTACATTACATTTCAAACAATCCATCATAGCTGGATATAGAGAACCCAAGGGATGGATTATCTACTGCATCCCTTGGCTGCCACAGCTACCCACAGTGTAAAAATCCATATTCATAACTATTTTGGTCTGCAGTTTTTTAGCAAAAAAATCCCCACTCTTACATCTTTTTATTCCTCCCTTCCCTTCCCCTCTTCTCCCCTCCTTTCATACCAATGATTTTTTACTTTTACAGATGTTGAAAAATTAATATCAAAATAGCAAAAAACCTTTGAGCAGAACAGACTGACTTACATTCAGGGAAGGTTTTTGATGCCACAAATCACTCTTTCATCTTCCCTAATCTAATATCCTAGAGCCCTGTCAAAACTTTCAGCAATAGGCATTCGCTTCTGAATTCCTACATTATGAAAATGGTCACTGATACTTGCAAATACTCTAAACTAGAAAAGAGATGTGCAATATCTACTGTCTGTCAGATGTAGGCATAAAAAATCATTCCATCTTGCTCACATGGTTTATGCCATTGACTGTAACCATTTCTTTTGCTGTCTGTGTCTGTATTG
Source organism: Tyrannus savana (assembly GCA_013399735.1). Classification (NCBI taxonomy): domain Eukaryota; kingdom Metazoa; phylum Chordata; class Aves; order Passeriformes; family Tyrannidae; genus Tyrannus; species Tyrannus savana. Next base: position 501,121 of record VXAW01005869.1, read on the forward strand.
AAAGTCTGCTTCATCAAAAGGTCTTTGAAGCCAAGAAAAATATTCTTCTTGGCATCAGTTGAATTTTGATTGTGTCCTTCAACTGTAAATTATTAAAGAAAGAATGACTGTTCAGACTCTCTGGGTGATAATAAATAAAATATTGTTTTAATAATAAGTGTTCAAGGCCAGGTTGGATGGGGCTCTGAGCAACCTGGTCTAGTCGAAGGTGTCCCTGCCCATGGCAGGGGGGTGAAAAAGATAAGCTTTGATGATCCTTCCAACCCAGGCCATTCTATGATTCTCTGATTCTATAATAGCTAAATTCCTAAGGTTGCTATTTTATGTCCAGATCCTCGTTATCAGGATGGATAAAAATTAGTGAATTCATACTCTGCCTGTTTTCAAATAATATTTTTTAAATTTGAAATTATAATGTATTTAAACTAATTTTAAAATAAAATCAATTTTGAACTAATAGCAACCAGACTCTGATTACTATAGAGACAGAGAAAGCAAAATAAAAATCCTCTGAGGATTTACTGCTTTCACTCATGAAAGCTCTGTTTTTTCCAAACACTGGGAAACACTGCAGTGCCATGGTTTTGAAATTCCCTGAGCTGACAGAGAAGTAAAAACTTCAGAAGGATGCTCTCCAAAATCCCGAAGGAAGGAAATCAGGGAAACAGCCATTTTTCCATGGGGCACTGACAGTCAGGGAGCAACTACTCTTAGCTGGGACAGCTGCGGTTGCATCAGGACTCCTGCTGGAAGCTGGGAGCACTGGGTGGGTTTCCTCTGCCTTGGCACGCACACACACACGAGGTCAGTGCCATGAGCCCTCTCTATCTCAGGGACTCCAACATTTTGGTCTTCTGTGCATGGGACCAGGGCCACAGACCTCCAGGGACATGTGATGAGCCCTGAGACATGGCACCATGTCCCAAATGCAGTCAATACACTGAGAGGGATGCATGGATCCCACAGGTCCCTACAGCAGTGCAGAACAGTCTCCTGGGTTTAACTGAACTTCTCCTGTTAGCTTAATAAGCAAGCTGATAAGAATTTGAAATTCCTTACTAACTCATGTCACACCTGCCAGGCAAAGTGGGGAGCTTCATCCTTTGAGCCCCTCATTAAGCAGCTCTCCCTGTATTTTATGTTGCACAGTGGCCCTGGTTACCCATCCCAGACCACCTGCAAAACTGCTTTAACCAGCCAGGCAGCTTTAGGAGGAAGAGGTGGTATCTTTTATTAGACCAGAGATTAAATATTTTATTTGAGCAGGGGAACTTGCTTTTCTTAGTCCCAGTGATGACACAAGGGGAAAGGCAAACAATTCTTCCAGCCCACGGGTTCTTCTGTAGGAGAAAAATAGAAGCAGCAAGCGTTTTGCAAAGTGCAGTCTGGAAGCAGTGGAAGTCTGCTGTGTTACTCCAGGGCTTGAGAGAGAAAGCAGTGAGGGATAGACACAAAAGGAATTTAAAAAGAAAGGAATGAAGAGACATATTAAGAAAGAAATGAGTGTCACTTTGACAGGCTGAAGGATTTATCCAGGGGAGGATTTTTCTAACTGCAAGAGTCTCCCCTGAAGGTGATGACCCTATGGAGCTACAGCCTGTTTCTGCACCACCTTTTACAGGGGCAGCTTGCTCGTGCCAAGGACACTTAACTCTGTTCTGGCAATATTAAAGAGCCTGGAATTATTTCAGATGTATTTTGCAAGCCCTGTAACGCCTCTTAATGACCCCTTTGGCAGCAGCATGTGTTTTGTTTGGCTGTACTCTGCTACAGTGCCTACTCCTTTAAAAGGGACTAGGCAGGAAAAGGCTTATTTTTCCTGGCCTCAGCACGGCCTGCAAGTGTGGGAGGTGGCAAGGGAGGGAGACTCTGCAGTGCCTGGGGTGTTTAAGGAGAGGAAGGGGACAACAAAAGAGCAGCCCTCCTCAGGGACAGGGGGACTGTCAGATGCTGCTGCTGCAGCCAACGTGGGGGGGATGCATGAAAATATCCCTCTTGGCCCAGGGGCACCTCGGGGAGAGGTCACAAGGATGCTGAGTTGCTGGACTAAAAACAAAGTCAAAGGAAAGGTCCCATCTGCAAACACAAAAACAAAGGGGAGACATGTAAGAAAGCCTTTCCGTTCTGCTTTGCCTTATCTTGAGTTTTCTCCCACTGAAAATGTTTCTTGTTCTAGTTGGTGTCCCAACAAAACCTGGGGTTTACAAAGCACTTCAAGTGTTTTTGGTGTGCTCAGATGTGTCAGCAGCTGCCATAGCACCACCAGCAGCCTAAAGGGGTCTCCAGGCAAACAAACACCTAAATTAATGAACCCAGAGCCTCTAAGTGAGCATTTGCACATCAATATAAACATGTAAACGCTTTGCTCATTGTGAATGAACTCCCAAAAACGACTCTTCTGCCAGGTTTGTTTTAAAATTTCATCCAAGAGATTTTGCTAAAAGCTTCTTTGAAACAAAAGGCAACTGAAGGAAGCTTAAGTCATGGTGAAACAGCTGTCCCCAAAAGGGACTGCACTGGAAAGGACAGACTGGCAGGCTGCTATAATTTGGCTGCCACCAGGATGTGTTTGCAACAGAACAGGGCAAGGAGGTTCTCTAACAGCCTCATATCAGAAGAGTAAAAGAATATTTTGACTGGATTATTTAAGTGAGGCTTGATCAGTTTATTTAAAGGATTTTATGGCTTCTGAAATAGTAGGAGAATGGGCTGGAATGAGTTTTCTTCCAGTCCTACATTTCTGCCCTACGATGAATGAACAAATAAATGATCACAGTGTGCACAGATGAAAGATACAGGAAAGACAGAGTAATATAAGGTTAAAACTGGCCTATTAAGCACAAGGAAACCAAGGAACTCCAGATCATACACACGATCTTACCCCGTGGTGCACCTAATGTGCTTTAATGCAAGATTGACAGCACTTGATGTTCTCAAAGACTATACTTAAACCTCTGCTTTCATTTAACACCATGAGTTTATAACAGTATTGACTGTAAAGAAGTACTTAAAAAATTTGAAATCTAACAGATGAAAAAGCAAATTTTAAACATCCAGTATTTATTTATGTGTTGGGTGGTTTTGTTTGTTTGGGGTTTTGTTTGTTTGTTATTTCAGGATGTTACAATAGTTTCATTTTTAGCCACTTTTTGCAAGTGGGCTATGTGATCCTTCAGTATGGAACACTTGAGGTTGATTACATTGCAGTAGCAGGTGATACATCCCTGAATGAAGGTGGGAAATTGTTTTTTTTTTTTATATCAGTTATTATTAGCTACCTAGAAATTAGGCATCTAACCTAAATTAACCATTTAGTCTTTATCCAACAGACGCAGAGAAAGAAAGTTATGTCCAGGGGGTAAATCTTCACACCCACGTTTGATAAGTTTTTTAGGATGGAAAACATTGCCTTCCAAACATGTCTGTGTCTCTCTTGAATGCTAAGGGACACCAGCTGGTACTCAAAAATCTCACCTAACTTTAGGCATGCAGATAATTGGTTTCCTGGTCCCTGTGCTTGGCACAGAGGTTTCCACATTATCTGAAACCAAGATTAACACGCAGCCAGACTGCAAAAGCAAAACAGCAGAAGCCCAAGCAGGATAGTCACAGCACAGAGATCGTGTCTGGATCAGATCCACAACTTAGCAATGTTAGTGGTACAAAGCCCATTCTACACCAGCTAAATGCTCCTGATGTTATAAAATGTGACAGGAAAGGAGAAAACGCAGAGGCTTTTCATTGCCTTTCCCCTTGAAGGCAGCCACCCTGAGCGCACACCCACGAGCAGGCATGCCGCCACAGACGTTACCTTGTTCCTAGCTTGCTCTATAAACTCCAGAGGAGCTTTCCCGAACTGAAACGCGGCTCCAAACCAAGGGATCCAGCTCCTGATGCAAGGAGGGCAGCTCGGGTTTCTCAGCTGAAACAAAACAGCCTTGACAATAAGGAGCCCCAGGACTGCTGCCAAGAGGAGAGCGAGATCCATTTTGCCCGCTCGCTGCCTGCCCCGGCAGCTGCTGAGGCCGCCGCGGCACCGGCATGGCCGCGCTGGCCCCGGCTCCGAGTTAATGAATAGGCCTCTCTGATCAGCCCTGCCAGCTGAGCACTGCCATGGAGACAAGATGTCAAAGCACCGAGCAGCCCAGGGGACAAGCCCTTGTTCTGGGAAAGGAGCAGCCAATTGTGCTCCGTTCTGGGACGGGGACCAACTTCCACGGCTTGCAAAACCGAGATGTTGCTGTGGCAAGTCCTTGGACTTTGTGCCAGTTGCTGGGAGGCTGCTCAGGCAGCCAGGGACATGGCCAGGGACACTGGCAAAGCAATGCAGAGATTTCTTCTGTTAAAAAAAAAAATTACTTTTTTGGCAATATTGAGATTACAAAGCAGAGAGGTTGTGATTCACAGACCTTTTATCTTTCAGCAAGTCAGATGGCAAGAAACTTCTGCAGGCATCACCTGAAGCAGAAACCTCATGAAAGGTATCTCTCACCTGCCTGAGATCATCTCAGTGAAGGCTGGATGTGTGGCCAGTGTCTGAGAAGCAAGAGGTTGAACCGACAATTCAAAGCCTGTGTTATGTCACTGCAATGTCAGAAGACAAGGGTTCAGTGGTAAAATTAATTTCTTTGCATGCGTAGAAGTGGCACACCAAAATTACATATAGAATTCATTAGGTATAAAACACTCCCCCTAGGAGGTGGTCTCACAGCCTTCCCCCACACACCCTCAGCAAGAAGAGAACACAAAACCAGGAAGAGTAGCTGACAGTGGCTGAGTCTGCTGCCATTCAGAGGGACCTCAGCAGGCTGAAAAAATGGGCAAACAGGGACTTATCTTAAAAACACAGAATACTCGGAAGGACCCTCAAGGATCATGTGGTCCAACTTTTCAGGGCAGAAAAGTGATTTCATGAAGTTCAGCAAGGGGAAATGCCAAGTTCTGCCCCTGGGTGGGAACACCACCACGTACCAGTACAGGCTGGAAGGCACTTGACTGGAAAGGAACATTGCAGATCTGGGGTCCTGGTGGACACCATGTCAAACACAAGTCAGAAATGTGTCTTTGCACTCAATAGCACCCCGGGCTGTATTAGGAAGAGTGTTGCCAGCAGATCGAGGGAGGTGATCCTCTGCCTGTGCTCAGTGCTGGAGAGATCCACAAGGAATGCTGGGTCCAGCTCTAAGCTTCCCAGTGTGAGAGATATGAACAGACTGGAGTGAGCCCAGTGAAGTGCCAAGAAGTTCATAAAGCAGCTGGAGCATCTGTTATTTGATGAGAGGCTGAGAGAGCTGGGACAGCTCAGTCTGGAAAAGAGAAGGGTCAGGGGAATCTTATCAGTGTGTGTGGACACCTGAAGGAAGGGTGCCAAGAGGATGGAGCCAGGATCTTTGTACTGGTGCCCAGAGAAAGGGCAAGAGGCAGTGGGCATAAACAAATACAGAAAAGTCCACTTAATTTTTTTTAATTGTGATGGCGGTCAGGCACTGCAACAGGTTGCCTAAAGTGGCTGGGGAATCCTGGGAGACATTCAAAACCCAGCTGGACACAGTCCTTAGAGCCTGCTTGAGGTGATCCTGCTTTAAGCAGGGCTTAGGACTAGCCAGACTCCAGGTCCCTTCCAACCTCAATGATTTGATTTTTTTTTTCCTTTTTGTGATTTTGTCTTCTTTTCTCTGGCTCTTTGTCCAAATCTCTTGTTCTTCTCAGTCCCAGGATCCGATCCTCCTTGCTAGGCCCAGAATCCTTACTTGAACAAGCCCTGCTCACCTCTTCTAGCCTTTCATCTATTTGTTCCACAGGCAGCAACCAGCTGTACATCAGATCACAAGAGCTGTGAAAACCAGATCTATGTCCTTCATTAAACAGTCATGCTGAAATACCTTGGGATGTTACCTGTCAGTCATAGCTACAGAAAAGCAAGCCCAAAATATATCAGCTGTGTCAAGTAGGATGCTGATGTCCATTTTAAAAACTGTCCAGAACAAACAGCTAAATCACTGTTAACTGTGGTATTATTACACTTCTGTGTTTAGCTATCACAGCTCTTTATCTGTTTATTTCCTGGTTTTAGTTTATCCATTAAATTCTTTCTTTTCCTACAAATGGCTATGTAGCGATAAGAGAGCTAAAGACCTTGGAATATTAAAGTATATTTTCATTAACTCACTGAGCAGTGAGTTTAAAATGATCTACGTATGCAGGTAATATAAGTCCTCAACCCCCTGTGAAGCCATTAATTAAAGGCTTTTGTGTTTGTTTTGGCCTTTTTGTTTTTGTTTAGCTTCTGCTTTTGGGGCAGGATGTAGTGAAGGACATAAGATGGAATTGCAAGGCACTAATGTGAGGAGGAAACAACCAGTATGACAATGCAATAATCACTGCCAAGCTTTCCTCAGACTAGGCCCTAGTCCTGGGCAGGTACTGGTTAGTGGCCTTTCTAAGTAAACTAACACCTGCAGAAGCAGTTGAGAGGACTGGGCAGTCTGGCTGCCTTTCTCCATCACAGAGAGAACAGCCCTACCAGGCCCTGCTGCTCTGTTTCCCATCCCATCTGAAGTCCACACTCCCTCCCTGCACATGTAGCCTTTGATCAAACTGGCTTTGGAAAGAAACTAAAAAATGCTGTCTCAAAAAATGAAATAAATTAATAGGAAAGGTCTTCTCTGCTCGTGCTGTCTCCCTCAGGATCTGGGGATATATGAACTCCAGCTGTGGGCTTTCATGAGCACTGGCCCTTCTCTGCTCCGCACATCACAGAGCTGTCCATGCAAGCATCCGTCTCTAGTCAGGCTCATTTCAAAGATCCTGCGAGAAGAGAAAATTCTTCTTTGCTGCCATCCCTCAATCAGTCTGGTTTAAAAAAGAACCTATTTCCTCAGAATAAAAATTACCATAGAAAGCTGCTCTTTCCATCTGCAGTGCTATGGGGTTTATTTTAAGGAGAGTTGTTGTTGTTTTTCACTCCCTAAAGCATGATTATAGAGAAAACAGAATGAGACTGTAACCAGAGGTGCACAGCTAAGGGATGATGGTGAAATCCCCATCCTGGGAGGTTTTCAGGTGATCAAACAAAACCTTGGGCAACCTGATGTACCTCTGAAGCTCTCCCTGCTCCGAGTAAAGGATTGTAGGATGACTGTAGGTGACCTCTAGAGGTCCTCTGCAGCCTGCATTATGAGTCGACAATGTGCAGGCTGATATATAGCGGCCAAGCCCAGAGAACAGCTTTGGAGGGAGGCACAGAGTGCCCCAGCAGATTACATGAGCTTTCAGGAAAAAAGGCTCTGAACCACTTGTACCTTCCATGAAGCCAGGCATGTTTGCGTTACAAATGGCTTCTTCCCATTTTTAACCAGGGTTTTGGCAGTAGTTTATCACTGCATGAATTCTAATGAATTTTAACCCAAAAAAGGATGCAGTTTAATACTGATTCCTGGTGAGTGACAACATAAAGTCATCTGAGTATTTCACCTGCAATGCTGCCTTCATTTGTCTGAATCCTTGCAATGGGGACCACACACCAAAATGTCAGGCACTCAGACGGGTGTGTAGGGAGGAGGTGTTCTGGAATAATTTTCTGTGACCTAAAAAAATCCCCAAATCCTCAGCATGAGTCTTACTGACTAATGGCTAATGATTAACTTAGGGATTCAGCTGAGCCTTAGTGATAAATGAAACGCCTCTCTTGAACAGCACATACCTTACCCTTTTTTTTTTAATTATTTTTTTTTTATTTAATGACGAGGACCTAAATATGTCTACATTAATTTAAGAGGAATTAAGATTGGCACACAATTAACATGGCTTCAGCATTCAGCCAGGAAAAGCTTTAAACTTTTCAATTACGGGGCTCGGGGCAGTGGTCAGCCTCCGTCAACCCACACTGCACTGCTTCGTGTCTAATCCGCAGGCGATGCAGATTGCTGAGAGCGCTCCATCACCCCAGCTCGGCACGGAGCTGCTGCTAATGCAGCTCTTATTGAACCAGATCTGGATCACTTCATCCCTCACGGATGCCTGTGCAGCTGTTTGACGTGGGAATGCAGTTTGGGGCTCCCGAGGCGCTGCTCTCAACGACAGCACCCCTAAAGCAAACACCCCCCACCCATGTGCTCGCAATCTCGAGCTCTTGTTAATGATTACTCTTTTTAGTATAGATGATAATGGACAAAACTCTGTGTGTGACTGTACCTGCGCTGCCGGTTTCCTGGCGCAGGGCAGCGTCGGTGACAGACTACATTTCCCAGGAGCCTGTTGAGCAGGATTCTCTTGTGTCACTGCAGAAGGACCTTCCAGCTCTGCAGGAGCCACTCGGGCTGCTGCAGTTCCTGGTGCTGGCGCTGGAGAAACATGACCTTCAGCAACTTGTCTCCTAAGAACCAGAACTGAGCAGTGCTAGGGTCTGCTCTCGCTCCAGACAGACCCTGGCAGGGTGGCTGGTGAGCCTCGGTTCATGTGAGATGCTAGATGTCACCTGCAGAAGAAGAAAAGAGCTTACCTCTTCCACAGAGATGGCCCCGGGCCAGCAAATTCGCTCTGTCAGCCTGCGCAGCGGCTGTGGCAGAACTAGGTACAACTCACCCTGATTTTCCGAGAGGGAAGGGGATCAATATTTACTTACGGGGGGCAGGGAAAACGTCAGTCCCCGGATGCCTCATTCCTCAGTGCTCTGCTCCAGCAAATCTGTGCATTTCACTGTGCTCACCGTGACTTTTCTGTAATCTAAGCCTTGCAAGTGCTATATGTCACTTGAGTGTGGCTGGAGGGAGGGTTTTTCAGGATCAAATCTTTGCCAAAGGACTGCAGTCATTAACACAGAGCAGTTGTGACTGGTTTAAGCTTTGCTGTTGATGGGTTTCCAGGAAAAGACCAAAGAGGCAGGGAGATCTGTTGCCTAAGTTACTAGCAAGGGCTGATTCCTTTAGGAATTTGCTTTGCATAGTTAATGAAAGTTAATCAAAGAAAAATCGACTCTTATATTACTGTTTACAGTGGAGATGGCTTTAAAAATGGAGTTGGAAAACTGCTTGCTGAAATGTGGGATAGAAGCACACTGGCATCTGCATAGCACTGCTTTGTGATCAACTAGCTTATTTGGAATATTTTTCAGCATGCTCTATGTCATTTCTACAAGCTCTTACAGGCAAATCTGTTTACTTGCTCTAAATGATTTGTAACTTCTCAATCTTCGCTAATCTTTAAACATGAATACCAAACCTAATGAACAAATAGACTGTAAACCTGCTGAGGCTTTGAGAATTGACTGCATTCCCCCAGCACCTCAGTCCTGCTCTGGAAGGACCCTGGTGTGTCGCTGAGGTATCAAACCAAAGACAACCCCTGCTCCTGGGCACTCGCCAGCTGAGACAGCCTGGGAAGGTTCATCACCCAGGGAGGAACTCCGGGCCTGGAAGTGAAATGGGGCAGCAAACATGTATCCATACTGTTTCAGGAGCAGCCCCGGGAAGCTGAAATCAAGTTGCACCTACTTCCCTGGCCACTAGTTATTTCAGTGAGAGAAATAACAGGCTAGACGTGATTTTAGTGTCTGCATCAGAAAAGCAGCGTGTCTTAGGGTGGTTTGTAGGACAGATTTGGAGATAGGTTTGTAGGTGAGGCTGCATGTGTGTCTGCATTACAGTGGCCACTGTGGGGTTGTTCCTGACCTTAACGTGCTGCCCCTCTGCTGGGCAGAATTGGAGAGGCCCCATGATCGATTGAGAGATTTCGCCGGTCTTCATTCAGGGGGAGTAACAGGAACAGGATTTTTAATTACGAGTCTCTTGGAAAGTGCACGTGTTGCATAACAAATCTGCAAAATGAGATGCGGGAGAAAGACTTGGTGTTTGACGGGAGTGTAATCTGGTTACTGGTGCCCAGAGCCACTTTTAACAGATCTGGATGTGAATCCTCTCCCCTCCATGAATCTCCTGCAGCCGCTGGGTACCGCCCCCGACGCCTGCGGTGCCTGGCAGGGGGTTCTGGTGCAGATGTTCCCGGCGTGGGAGGTCTCCCCACAGCCACACCCACATTCACGTGTGTTCCCTGCCCTTTCTCCTCAGTGACATTTCCCCTGGATCTCACGAAAACTCGGCTGCAGATCCAAGGTGAAGCTGCTGTCCGTGGGGATGGAGCTGCGGCCGGCCAGGCGGCCCCGTACCGCGGGATGCTGCGCACGGCAGCAGGAATCGTGCAGGAGGAGGGATTAGGGAAGCTCTGGCAAGGAGCCACGCCAGCCGTCTACCGGCATATAGGTGATTATCTGCTCGTGATGGGACAGGTTTGCGTCCTGCCTCCTGTGGCCAACAGCCTTTTGGAGCGAGCTTGACACATTTTTTGTATTTTAGATGTATCTGTGATATACCTCCAGCCTAGCCTGCAATCCCACTTTGAAACATATATGGGATTTTGGATCAATATTGTCTCTTCCTTCTCTCTTCATGGCCTTATTCTAGCCTCTGGGAAAACAAAGTATAATTTCCCTGTCATCTTTGCTGGAAGGCCCTGTGCAGGAAACAAAACAGGCACCCAGAGTCCTCAGAACAATAAATATCTCACATTTGAGGGAAGTGGGGATGGGCTGGGAAAAAAAGATAAGGTTGCAAGCACTAGGGAAGAATACAAGTGCTGGATGAAATGCATTAGGGGGTTGGCCACAGGTAACAGCTTTCTGTGCTTTATTTGGAAATGCGGTGATAGCAACAAACCTCAAAAGCACTTGTGGGAGGTCAAAACCTCCTGTTTGGCATCAGCTGAGGGGGAAGCATTGCAGTCACATCTCCTTAGGATGAAGGCAAAGCCTGCTGCCTCCTGGCAGACCCATGGCTCAGCCAGAGAGATTCTCTGATGCTGTCTCTAGCACTGATACCAGGTAATGCCCTCACAAATGCCAACCCAGACGAGATCTGGAGTGTCTTAAACCAATCTCTTGATGTCTCTCTCACAGAGTGACCTCCAGAAATGGCAGAGCCAAGAACTGTCTCCTGCTTTTTTTCCCACAGTGTACTCTGGTGTTCGGATGGTTGCCTATGAACATCTCCGTGACTCTGTGCTTTGCAGGGCTGAGGATAAAACCTTTCCTCTCTGGTATTGTTGCATATTTATGCATATTTATTGCTTGTTTGGGGATTGCCCTCACTGAAGGAGTCCTGCAGACAAATCTTGGGTCCAAAATGTATCTGGTTTTAGGATGAGATACTGAGAAAGTATAATACAAAATTCTTGCCATGCCTGGTGCTTCAGGAAGGGGAACTGTGGATACTACTGAAATTTCTGGTTTTACTAAAATAAATAGAACCAGAAAATTAACACAACCCAATTAGTAGCAGTGAGAAATAAAGAAAAGTCTTATATATCAGCAAGCAGTTCGGAATTTCACACTGGCATGCAGTTGTAGTATATGAAGCATCATCCCTTACTTGAGTACCTTCCCATCCTGCCTTTAAACCTAAACCAAGGAGCATAATGCAGCCTTGATTTTTTTTTCCCTAGGCAAGTTTTAAGCCTTTCTTAAAATTGGCAGGAATATTACCGACTAAAACCCTGCAGTCACTACAATTATTACCTTTACTTTGGTCATTAGTATATGGAACAACCATTTACACTTGTTCCACCTGGGTCATGCTGCTGAACTCTGCAGCCCGAGTACTGTGATTTGTGAAGATATTCAGTTTATTCTGGAGCACAAATTTCCCCTTGTTTGGCAGGAAAGCTGTGGTTGGAGGCATGTCTGCAGGTGCCATCGGACAGTTTTTTGCCAGCCCAACTGATCTGGTGAAGGTGCAGATGCAGATGGAGGGAAAGAGGAAGTTGGAAGGAAAGCCGTTACGGTTGGTTCCTCTCAGAGCTGCTGTTTTTTTTCCTGTTACCGATCACTCTCTGGCTCAGAATGTGGTTCTCTCTGTTTTCTGCCACACCCTCTTCCCAGCTGCTCTTTGCTCTTTCAGGGGGAGAGCAGTGCCTGGGAAGCACACAATGGCTCTAGGCAGTGAAGAGGGTGGGGGACTTAAGACTTTCTCCTTATTCCATTTATATTTGCCTTCCTTATTCTGATTTACTGGTCCCAGAACCACAAACTCTCAGCCATCCTCCGTGTTGCAGCATGTCCAGGCCAGCATATTTCCATGGGGAGGGAAGGATGCCTTCTGAAGCCACGGCTGGAAGAAAGGATGAGGGAAATGGCTCCTGGAGGATGCACAGGCACAGGGAAGGCTGGCAGTCAGCAGCGCTTGAGACCCTCCTGCAAATAGCAGGACATGCTGCTCTTTGCTTTGCATCCCAAACTGCTGCCATCTTTTAGTGTTTTGAACATTTACTACTGCAACTCTGTGTGGGATCAAAGGGTTGTCTGCTGTTAGAGACCAGATCATCGCTTAGCAAAGCAACCAGTATGTTTGGTAAAATATTGTGGCATGAAAGTCAAAGATGGATCAAAAAAATGGATCCAGAGGGCCAGATCCTTGCACGTGTAAATTGCATAAATCCTGTGTGAGGATCTGGTGCAGCTAAGTGCTGGAATATGCAAAGATTTCTCTGTATCTGGGCTGTCTACCTACTAGTTGCACATTGATTTCAGGTTTCGGGGTGTGCACCATGCATTTCTGAAGATCCTGTCCGAAGGAGGAATACGGGGGCTTTGGGCTGGATGGGTGCCAAATGTTCAGAGAGCTGCTCTGGTGAACATGGGAGGTAAATGGAATAACTTGGTCTGCAGCTCTTAAGGCCACACAAAAGCTTTAAGAAAGAAGAGTTCAGCTGCTCCCTTGGTCTTGGTGTCTTGATTACCTGCGCTGGGGACCTGTCTGGAGCTCACTGCAGGTGACCTCTGCCTTGTGCTCCTGTGTTTCAGTCCTGTGGAAATCAAATTGCTTAAAAATAACAGTCTGTGCCTGAGCTTAAGGAAAGGTGATCCGGGAGCTGAGGGGATCCCGTGGCCAGCAAAGCAGGAACCTCACCAGGTACAGTCCAGCCCCCAGCACTCAAGCAAGGTTTTCAGGGCAGAGCCAGTGAAGGCAGCCAGGCTTCACCGAAATCCAGATCCTCAGGGAAGTGTGTGGTGATGAGGCAAGTCTGAGGCCAAGCCCAGAAGCTGAGCCAGCAGCAGGTCTGGTGAGGGTCACCCAGACACAGCTCAGCCATCACCTCTGATTTGTTCAGAGCAGATGGGAGCAGAAAGGAGAATGTGCTCACATGTTTAAAGACAGGACTTAGGTGCCACAATCATCATCAGAACCTGGGGACAGAGTTCCAGATGTGCTAATGGGAGGAGATGCACTGGAAATGAACATCCCATGCCACGAACAGCACAGACACCATTTGCTTCTGACAGTGTTTTTTCTCATTATCCTCTCTACAGATCTGACCACTTACGACACAGTGAAACACTTCTTGCTTCTGAACACACCACTTGTGGACAATAGTGTGACTCACAGTGTTTCCAGGTGCTGTATTCCCTGATTACCCCTTTTCCACTGTGGAGCATTTCCAGTCTTGCTGTCTTCATCTGCCTCTCTGTGTCAGCAGAAGCCCCTATTCTTTGATTTTGATACTGCTGATGAAATGCAACTTCAGAATTTTATTTTTTTTCCTGAGAGAGCATCACTTTAAAAAAGAAACAGGAGAAAGGATGTGCAGTCATCGCTACAACACTGCTCTTGCTACAAGTGCCTTGCAGGTGAATTTAAATCCCTTTGCTCTCATCAGTGGGAGCACAGTCATATAACCCCTGCAGAACAACCTCTTTTACTCCCTTAAATTATGAAAAAAATCTACTTTATAGAAACAATGTAATGAATTGTGTATTGTAGGTCCTTCATTCCTGCCTCAGAACAGTACACAGAGGTGAGGGCAGCTGGGAGGACATTTGAGCAAGAGCAATACTAGCAAGCCTTCTCCCAAGCCAAGTTTATTTTACGAGTTATTACTCATGATTTTATGACAACTGTTGTTATATCTCTATTATAAGAACTGGAATCACAATACTAGAACTGTCATGATACATCTTGGTTTCTTCTTTAAGTATGTGTTGCTGTTGGCAGTGTCTGTTCTGGCCTGGTAGCGGCTGTTCTGGGAACTCCTGCCGACGTGGTCAAAACCCGGATAATGAACCAGCCGAGAGACAAGCAGGGAAGGTGTGGACACTTCGGAGACCAGCTTTTCAGAAGCAAAATGAAAACTCCAAGTGTCACTGATTTCACCAGGAGCAAAGTCCTAAGTTTCTGATTTGCTCTTCATCTTTCTGATGATGATTTTACTGATTTAGTAAAATGTCTGTGGGGTGTTGTTGTGATGGCCATCTAAGCATAGCCAGTTACTCCAGTGGATTTCAGTTCTGATTAGAGTCCAAGGAGCTTACAAAAGAGCTCTTGATTGTAAAGAAATATCAGCTAGCAATTATTTTTATGAGGGGGGTGGGATTTTTTTTAAATTGCACATTGGTAATCCTAACACTCTTTGTTTTCCTTGCATATTCCTAGAGGTCTGCTCTATAAGTCGTCCATGGACTGCTTGATTCAAACTGTCCAGGGTGAAGGGTTTATGTCTCTATACAAAGGCTTTATACCAACCTGGATGCGAATGGTACGTGCCTTTTAACTCTCTTTACAAGAACAACTAGCACTAATATATGAGGAGTTTTTTCTGCACCAACACTTCCTCAACACTATTTGAGTCTCTCAATTTCTTTAATTGTAGTTAGCATAGCTTAATGTAGTGCATTACACAGCTGCATGTAGGGTCACTTCTCTCATGTTGTATTTTGCATCTCTTTAATTTGGAAAACATTGTCCTGTTTAATTGCTAGTGAGTTTCTTTGCTTTCCTTACAATTTCAGGCTCCCTCTTTTCTCCCTTTCCCAAACTCTCCATTGCTCCCTTCCTACTCACAGCCCTGGACAACCTTTGCATGCCTTATACTTTCATTCCTCCTCCTCTCCTGATCCCACAATTACTTTCTTCTCCATCCTGGGTCTCATTTTCACCCTTCTTGTATTCAGGCTGGCAACCTTTCTCCTGCACACTGCTGGGCTGTTAAAGCTCCAGCTCTACAATTAAGCCAGGCAGCAGTAACTGGAGCCTGGGAACTGGAACTCTGCTGTTAGTTTGAGCAAAGGACAATTCCCAAGAGCAAATCTACATGGGACTACCTTTTTTAAGTCCATAAGAACTAAAAAAACCCACCAAAACCAAAAAAGCAAACCAAGAGCATCTCAAATAAATGGGCACAAGATATATATTTTGTGCAAGGCAAACTTTGTCATTTTCTGATTAAGGTTTTAGAACAGGTAAACCCTTAAAAGAATTTAAAAAGCATTCAGCCTGAAGTAGCCCACAAGTATGAAACATTCCAGGTCAAACATTCATGGGTCGGCAAGCTGAAAAAAAAAGAGGTTTAGTTGTCTTGTGAAGGATTTGGTAGCCCTAACCATATATAATATTACGGTTTTTGTATGATAGACAAAATCACAGAACCATAGAATGGTTTGGGTTGGAAGGGACCTTAAAGATAATCTAGTTCCAACCCCCTGCCATGGGAAGAGACACCATGGGAAGAGATCAGGCTGCTCAGAGCCCCATCCAACCTGACTTTGAACAACTTCAGGGATGGGGAGTTCACAACCTCACTGGGAACCAGTGCAACATGAGACTGAATTTAAGAATATAATTTTTAAGAGGAGAAAGTTAATCTATTTATTGGATTACTTCTGTTCTAAGCCTCTAACTTCTGTGTTTGCTTTCACAGGCTCCTTGGTCACTGGTATTCTGGCTTACATATGAACAAATCAGAAGGATCTGCGGAGTTAGTTCTTTTTAAAATCTTCAATATTGGCAAAACAGAGAAGAATAAAAAAGCTGAATTCTCATTCCACATGGCAGTAGGATGACATGTATAAGTTGCTTCTCCAAATCCAGTCTTTGCTGGTTAGGAACAGCCATGACTTAAGGACACTATTTGATTGTCAGACTGCTATATGAAATTTATATTATCTGCACAGACTAAAATTGCCATAATAATATTACAGCTAGCAGCCAGCATCAGCTTACTGAAACAGTAAGCAGGGTAAAAGAAAAAGTCTACCAAGCAAATAGAATATGTAATGTCTGCTTGTTTGACAGTAGAGATGGTTCCTATTGTTAAGGACAAGAGTAGGTTGAAAACGTAGCACTGAACATCTTCTGTGGCTAAATTATAAATTATAAAATTATTTGGGCATTTTTGTAATTAATTGTATTTGCACACACATAAAGAACTACCTCTCGTTAGTGTGATGCTTCAGCAAACCAAGCCTGTAGTGCTAGGTATTGAAAAAGATAAAAGCAGTTTACCTGATTCCAAATTTGCTTTCCACAAAAAGTGGAAGGGTTTGTGTTCCTCTTACTTCCCAGAGACTGCCCGGCCTCTCTACTCAACCATGAGTGGATCCACGATTGAAATGCAGTCCTGTTCTTAAGAAATCAAGCAGGAGTGATTTATTTATTTTTAAACCTAATGCCTTCCAGATTTCATAGGGAAGGAGATTAGTGCTGTTTTTCAGTAGATTCATCTTTAGCAATGAAGAGGCAAAAATGCAGTATTAAAAGCCACTATTAGTAGATAGAACAAAGCTGGCTTTGATTTAGCGATATCTAATAACGAAATGACTGTACAAGACTTGGCTCTCTGAGTAAATACTCGTGATTTCTTCTAGTCTTTGTAACCAGTGACTTCAATGTGCCAATTTCTCATTAAATAAAGTTTGGGCATCTTTTGGCTTGCGCTTATACTTTTTGATTTTATTGTAGCTCTGTCGTGGCTGTATGTATTTGGGAAGGGGGGGGGGGATGATTCCAGCTTTGAAAAAATTAATCTCACCATTATTAGGGAGTCGCAGAATGGGTCAGGTTGGAAGGGATCACAGTGGGTTACCTGATCCAGTATCCCTGCTCAAGCAGGATTATCCAGAGCACATGGCACAGGATTGTGTCCAGATGGTTCTGGAATATCTGCAATGAGGGAGATTCCACATCCTCTCTGGGCAACCTGTTCCAGTGCTTGATCACTGCACAGAGAAGTTATTTCTTATACTCAGGTGGAACTTCCTGGGCATCAGTCAGAAGGTTTTCTTAAGAAATACTGATATTTTTCTAGTTGACACCCTGAGCAACTAATCCAAGTTCTTTTTGTCTTGCACACCATCACCAGCAATGACAAACTAGCAAAGCTGCTGCTTCAGGTAACTCCTGAGTGGTCCTGCCTGCCATCCCATTACCTTGATCACCCTGCTGATGGATATGCGGATTTACCTACCAATTGAGTTAGAATAAGTATTTTTATCATAGAATCACAGAATCAGAGAATGGTTTGGGTTGGAAGGGACCTCAAAGCTCATCTCTTTTCAACCCCCTGCCATGGGCAGGGACACATTCCACTAGAACAGGTTACTCAAAGCCCCATCCAACCTGGCCGATATGTTCATCCCCACCCTAGACCAGTGCCAGGTAGTGCCCTGACCCTAGTGCAACACCTTAGCTTTGGTCTTGTTAAATCTTATGGGATTCCCGTGGACCCACTTCCTGAGCTTATCCAGGTTCCTCTGAGTATCATTCCATCCCTCAGGAGTGTTAACAGCACCACTCAGCTGTCATCTGCAAACTTGCTGGGAGTGTACTTGATCCCTTTGTCTATATAATTAAAGAAGATATTCACACAGAATATGTTGCATTGGAAGGGACCCACACGGATCACCGAGTCCAACTCCTGGCCTTTCACGGGACCATCCCCAAGGAGTCACACCACGTGCCTGAGNCTCACACCACGTGCCTCAGAGTACCATCCAAACCCTTCTTGAGCTCTGTCAGGCTTGGTGCTGTGACCACTGCCCTGGGGAGCCCTGTTCAGCGCCCAACCACCCTCTGGGTGAAGAACCTTTCTCTAATACCCCACAATATCCTGACATCGATAACACTGGCCCAACACGGCCCCCCTCAGGGTACACTGCAGCCCCGCCCCACCCTCACACCGCCGCCCGCGCTGGCCAATAGCCGCCAAGCGCTGCCGCGTGTCCCGCCCCCGGCGCCTCTCAGGCCAATGGGAGCTGAGCAGCCTCGTCTCCTTCTCCCCTCACCCCGCCCCTCTCGCCCCGCTGTCACCCGGCGGACGCGGACCGCTTC
>VXAW01005869.1:519547-556918 GCA_013399735.1 Tyrannus savana
AGGCGGCCGGCGGGACCGGGCTGTGCCCTGGTGAGGTGGCGCTCGTGGAGGTGCTGGGGTTCTGGTACCGCTGCTGCGTGGTGAGTTGCAGCGCCCAGGGGTACCGCGTGTTCCTGCTGGACGAGGGGTCCGTGGTGGCCACGTCCGCCTATTACCTGGCGCGGGGCTGCCCGGAGCTGTTCCAGCTGCCCCCGGAGGTGCTGGGCTGTGTCGTGGCCAATGTCATGCCCTCCCAAACCCCCGAGGGCCCGGGCTGCGGGGACTCGCCGGTCTCCAAGTGGACGGTGGAGGCGATGGAGTTCCTCAGCTTCCTGCACGGCAGGGAGGTGTCTGGTGTGGTGCAGGAGGTGATGTCCCCGCAGCTCATCGTGCTTGAGCTGCCCCAGCTCGTGGCCCAGATGCGGCAGCTGGGCTTGGCCAGGCAGGTCTCTCCTGTCTGGTTCTGCCAGGTGCTCAGGCGCTGCCTGCCTTTTGGCCACCTAAAGAAGCAGCTCTGGCAGCAGCAGCAGCCCTCGACGTGTTCCTTCGGGGCTTTTGCAGTGCCTCAGCTCCTCCACGTGCTGCTCTCGGACTGGCCCTTGTCACCTGCCTTGGATTACTTCTACCCACAGCTTCAGCTGGGTGTGACAGAGCCTGTCCTAGTGACCCATGTCTCCGACCCACACCACGTCTACTGCCAGTTGCAGTGCCTGTCCCAGGAGATCCGTTGCCTGTCTGATACCATGTGCCATGTCTACGACCAGTGGGAGCAGGATTTGTTGCCCAAAGTGGGCTCACCCTGTGCCGCCCGTGGCATGGATGGCCAGTGGTACCGTGGCCTTCTGCTGGAGCTCATTGCAGGGGAGCAGGGCCAGCAGGCAGCTCTCGTGATCTTTGTGGACTATGGGAGGAAGGAGACTGTCACCAGAGCTAACCTGCGCCACTTGCCTCCCGAGTGTTTTCGGATGCCTGTGGTGACTTACGTGTGTGCTCTTCAGGGTGTTTCAGATGGGGGTTCTGGGTGGTCCTCGTCGCAGATCGATGTGCTGAAAGCGCTGGTGCAAGGCAGAGGAGTGAGTGCTCACATCAACGCCTTTAACTCCTTTGAGCATCTCTATTATGTGACCCTGTATGGGGAAAACAGCGTCAACTTGAACCATCTTTTCGGGTCTCAGGCTTGCTGCCTGGTCAGCAGTCGTAAGCAGGTTAGCCAAACTGAGGCTCGTGAGCAGCTGGAAGTAGAAGAATCCTCAGCTGGAGAACTGGAATTGCCATCAGAAGCACTTCCTGTTTTAACACACCGAGATTTGGGCTCTGCTGCTGTACCTGGTGTACAGCTGAAGACCTGTGTGTTCTACAGTGCACAGGTCTCCCACCTCCAAGATCCATCTGAGTTCTGGCTGCAGGTCCATGAGCATCAGCAGCTCTTCAGGCAGCTGAGGCAGTGCATGTGGAATTTCTACTCCCATGCTACGAAGCTGGATGGTGCTGGGTGGGACCCACAGCCTGGATCCCTTTGTTGTGCCAGTGGGAACGAGGGTGGCTTTTATCGAGCGACGGTCACCAGGGTGCTGGACAGTGGGGTGGAAATACACCTGGTGGACAGGGGCAGTACAGAAACCGTGGATCGGTGTGGGGTGAAGGAGCTGCTCCCTCGGTTCAGGGAACTGCCTGCTCTAGCTCTGAAGTGTTGTTTGGCGGGTGTCTCCCCTCTGAGTGGGAGTTGGAGTGAAGCTTCTGTGTCTGCATTCAGGGAGATTGTGCTGGACAAGGCACTGAAGGTTTGGTTTTTGAGTTTGAAGGGTGACAAATACATGGTTGAAGTTTTTGACCAGACCCAGTTAGGAGAGAAAAGCGTAAGTAAACTCATGGCCCAGGGAGGTTATGCAGAATACCAGAGGTGTGAAATACCCAAGATGCTCCAGAATTCAGATGAAAAGGCTGTGACTCAGGCCTCTTTCCTAGCAAGTAGTGCTGAGGAAAAACAAATAAATGCAGAGAAGAGGCTCAGAGAAGAATCTGCTCTAAAGAGCAATGATAGAGCACTTGATCCTGACATCACTGTGATGGTCAGAGAGAGCCCTGTTGCAGACATTCACAGTTCTAAAAGTAGTGATTCTCTTCCTGTTCAGGAATATAAGGGCAAGGGAAACCTGCACATGTCTTTGAGACAGAATTATGTGGAAATTAAGCCAGGTTATTCTTGTGGAGGCCACTTAGAAGTGGGAAGTACCGTTAGTGTTATTTTGTCATACGTTGAAAGTCCTAGTTTTTTCTGGTGTCAGTTGAGCAGAAATAGCCGTGACCTTGAGTTACTAATGGATGAAATTCAGGAGCACTGTAAGAATTCATCCCAGCCACATGTTTGGCCAGATCTTGTGTGTTTAGCCCAGTACTCAGAGGATAAGAAATGGTACAGGGCTTTAATTGTTAGTGAAGCACTTTGTGCAGAAAAAGTAGAAGTCGTCTATGTTGACTATGGCAACAGAGAGCAGGTGTGCCTGTCAAACCTCCGTGCAATTCATGAGCGCTTCCTTAGGTTGGAGGCTCAGGCTTTCAGGTGCAGCCTTTACAACTTAATCCAACCCAATGGGGAGAATCCTTTCGCTTGGGAAGAAGACGCGATTAATACTTTTCAGCAGTTTGTTGTTAATTCGTCATCTGAAATGGAACTGAAGTGTACAATATTTGCCTTGGCTTCAATAAACAGGGACCTGTTTAACATCGTAGATTTAATCACACCTTTTCAGAGTGCTTGCCAATTTCTGACTGAGAGAGGTGTAGCCAGACCTTTGTTTCCTCAAAAGCATCTGGCATCCATGGTTCAGCTTCATTCTTACTACTATTCTAGTCATGGTATCAAAATTGGGAGCGAGGAAGAAGTTTATATTACACACGTTGAGGATCCGTGGACGTTTTACTGCCAGCTTGAAAGATGTGCAGATGCCTTAGCACAGTTGGCTGATAACATCAGTCGCCTGAGTGAAACAATGACCAGCACAGGAACCTTGAGAAAGTCTGGGAGCTTGTGCCTAGCCAAGTATGCTGACAGTCAGTGGTACAGGGGAGTAGTTATGGAAACACAACCTAAGGCAAAAGTCTTCTTTGTGGATTTTGGGAACACAGAGACCATAGAGAAAGATGATCTGCTTCCTTTACCCAGTGATGCTTCTGACATCCTGCTTGTGCCAATGCAGGCCATAAAGTGTTCCATCTCTGATGTATCCTCTGTTTCCAAAGAAGCTGCAACATGGTTTAAGGAAGCTGTCCTAGAAAGGCGATTGAAAGCAATAGTAGTAGCAAAGGACTCTGATAATACACTGCTGGTTGAGTTGTTTGATAGTAATACTCAAATTAATACAAAACTGAAGGAGCTAAGCCTAAACAACACAAGACTGTGTAGTCATGTAGAAGGTGAGACTAGGTGCTCTAGAAATGCAGATGTGAATGACACTGCAGTGTCCCCTTTAAATGCAGAGAGGCCTCTTGAAAGACAGAAATATGGATCTGAAGCCCAGGGAGCACAAGGGAGCAAAAGGCACTTCGAAGAAGATGTAAACCTTTTCCAGCCCTCTAGCAAGGGAGATCTGGCAGCTGGATTACTAGAATCTGATGAAATGCTTAGCAGTAAAAAGGATGCTGTTTTGTTAAATAAAGCAGGGAAGGAGTCTCTGCTCTCTGTCCAGATGGATGCACTGTCAGATAATAAATCTGGTGCTGAGGGCAGGTGTGTAATGCTTAAAAATGTGTCTGATCTACCACAACAGAAGATAGTGCCAGCTCTTAAAACGTTAGTGTATGTGTCTTATATCAATGATCCACTGGATTTTTATGTTCAGCTAGGGAGTGATGAGGTTCAGCTTAACAGCATTTTGGAAAGTTTAAACAATGGGACACAAGCAAAGAACCCTTGTGGAGAACTTTTCCAAGCAGGAGACTTAATCAGTGCTGTTTATTCAGAAGACAACCTGTGGTATAGAGCTGTAGTAAAAGAGAAGACTTCTGACAATTCGATGAGGGTGCATTATATTGATTATGGTGATACTTCAGTAATTGGTGTTCATCAAGCACGCAGGCTCCCTGAGGCCTTGTCATCTATTCCAGCAATAAGCATTCACTGCTTCCTAGGTGGACTTAAATGCAAAAAAAATACAGACTGGGCGGAGAAAGCAGTGCTTCACTTCACCAAGAGAACAAGTGAAATCCTGCTGTCATGTGAATTTGTAGAGAAGGTTGAGGATAAATGGGAAGTTATTCTCAGTGACCATCAAGGTATAATAACAGTGGATTTACCTAATGATCTTGCAAGTACAGAGAGATCTTGTTCAACTGAAGAAACTGATAAAAGAGAGAACATGATAACTGCACATGAGCCTTTGCCTCCTCAGGCGCCAAATGAGATTTCCTGTGATTGTAAATCGTTTATATGGAAGTTTCCAGAGGCAGGTCAGACATTAAAAATTTATGTCACGGTGGTAAATGGCCCAGAATACTTCTGGTGTCACAGTGCTGATACCGAACAGTTGAGTTACATTGACCAAAAAATAGAAGAAGCTGAAAAACTTGGACTGAGCTCTTTGAATGATGGCAGAATGTCTTGTATTAAAAGTGGTCATACTTGTCTAGCAAAATACAGTCAAGATGGATGGTTCTACAGAGCTCAAATCAGCAGTGTAAAAGGTGAAAGTGTAGTTGTTCAACATGTGGATTATGGAAGCCAGGAAGCTGTTGGCTTGGAGATGGTCCGACAGATTCCATGTGAACTGCTCAGAGTACCTGGTCAAGCATTTGCTTGCTGTCTGTCAGGTTTCAGTCCCTCAGAGGGCTCATGGCTTAGTGAAGCAAATCAGAAGTTTTATAACATGACTGCAGACCTTGTATTAGAAGCTGAGGTAGTAGAAATTTGGAAAGATAAAGATTCTGAAGTTCCTTTGTGTGTTGTCAAGCTGGAAGCTTCTGGCAATAGTATTAATGAAGCGATGAAGCCTTTTTGGAAGGCTAATAAAGGAACTGGTGACAGCACTTTCTCAAATCTTGACAACCTCTTAAAGGAAAACAGAAGTTCAAACAGCGATACAGGTCTTTGTCTTGAAAGACAAACTACTGCTGTTTGTGGATTAGCTCAGAAAGGAAGTGCTTTGCTTTGTTCTGAACCTTTCCTGGGTGTAACTTCAGA
This sequence comes from Tyrannus savana, assembly GCA_013399735.1. Taxonomy (NCBI): domain Eukaryota; kingdom Metazoa; phylum Chordata; class Aves; order Passeriformes; family Tyrannidae; genus Tyrannus; species Tyrannus savana. The sequence goes on from VXAW01005869.1 coordinate 524,703, forward strand.
GTGCTTAGAAGCTGCAGAAGCAAATGTGTCAGTGGGAGCTGCCAGTGGGAATGCTGATGATGGCTATGAAACACCAGAGCATCAGAACAGTTTTGATAAAGAGATACCTCTGTCTGAAGGCGATAGTGGTACCAGTATGTTACTAGAACCAATGAGATGCTGCAGCCCTCATATTTCAGGGGGTGAAATGACAGCTTCAGAGCAAGAACTGTCTGAAGTACTGTTTGGAGAGGATGCTGAGCAGCAAGCAGAACTGACAGGCAGTGCTTCAGCAGCCAGCCTCTTTCTAGGAAACAAACCAGAAGAGCTGCAGCAATTGCCGGTGGTCCAGGCACAGCCGTCTTCCAGAGATGGAACGTTAGTGGAACTGGATCCATTAGAAATGCACTATTCGTATGATGATCTAAAAGAGTTCCTGCTGGATCTAGAGGCGCTTTCAGCCAAGTCCTCCTTCAGTGAAGAAACAAAGGAAACCCTGGAAACAAAATCACTTGAAATGCAGACAGCATCAGGCAGTGAAGTGAGAGAGAGAGTGTTGGAACAGGAATTGCTGGAGCTGCCAGTTGGTGGCGAGGAGACAGGGGAGTTGGCAGCTCTGAACTTTCTTGAAATTTTAACATTACTTAATGAGAAAGAAAACCTGGTGCCTTCAGTCGGTGATGGAAAGAAGTCAGTACAGCAAATTCCGCCTGATGTTCAACCTTCTTTGGGAGGGAACCCAAAGAAACTGAAAGAGAATTTGTCTGGAATTCATAAGGCAGAAGATCTACTAGGTGAGTGGATGGAAGCAGACCCTCCTCCCCTAAGGCTGTCATCATCTGGTGATAGACCTGAGAAAGAACTGGACCTGAAGACCCATGACAAGCAGTCAATGGTAGGTGCCAAGTTGGGGCATTTTCTGGAACTGGTGCTGCCTGATGTCCAGCCTTCTCAGGAAGACAGGGAGGAGGACTTTCTAGAGCTGGAACATGCTGTGCTGCAGAGTTCTGCAAATAGTGGAAGTCAACTTTCATTTCTCACAAAAGACTCAGTGGATCAGAGGCCTGTTTTCCCTGTAAAATCATGTGACTACAAAGTTAAGAAACGTAAGGGGTGGCAGAAGCAGCAGGATGACTGTGTGGAAGAGTGGATGGAACAAGACTTGACTGACTCGTTTAAAGAGTGTGGAAATATGCATGTGCAGTCTTCAGGCTGTAAGTCCGGGGATGAAGAAGAAGAAAAGCAAAATGAGAACTTGGCTGACTGCAGTGCAGGTAAATTACCTGATTTTGAGAAGTTAAATAATCCAAATGTTGTGCCCACTCAGACATAAGAATAGCTTTCTCATAGAAACCTAATTTTTATTTCCTAATAACATATTAGCGTTAATGTCAGTATGCTTTGATGGGTTAAGGACAGCAGACGAAGTGCAGTATCTCATGTTTAATGTGACAGTGTAACAGCAGCTAATCTTACCTGGAGAGATTAACGCTTTTGATTCGAAATCTATTTCTGAAAATGAAATGCTTTTGCAAGGCTGTTCAGGATTAAAAAATTTAACTTTCAAATATCAAGTAAGTAGTTTGGAGGGGGGCAGGAGAGCAGTATTGTGAGGCATCTGAGGTTTTTTTGAGGGGTGATTTTTTGGGGGGCTTTATGTGGGTTTTTTTCCTTCCTCCTTCATTGATACATCATTATTTCTTCTAGCACACCCTGACTATCCTTGTAATCTGAAGGGCTTTGCTGTTGGTTCCAAATGTGTAGTGTGGACCTCTCTCCAGTGGTGTGAGGCTCGCATTTTGGAGATATCTGAAAAAGGTACTAGGGTAAGTATGGTTCGAATACTCTTTCTGCATTCTTAAGATCTGGTCCTTCTTTAGTCTTCCTCTAAACTTGGAATATTTTAGATCTTCACTCTATAGTAGGCTACATAGAAATAGAAGTGTCTCAAAAAGAGTTGGACGCTATGTGGCAGCGCTTGATATTCCCTTTGCACCTTATTCCCTTATATTGACTGGGAATATTGAAGGAGGTGGCTCCAGATTGAGATGCACACTCATATGTGTGGTTCTATCTGGCCTGTGATTTAATGTTCTGCTGTGGAGCTGTTTTACCATTAAATGCTCATGAAACCTATTTTAGGGGTGTTTTGAGTAATTAGTGCTAGAACAGTAGAACTTTAGGAAGAAACTTAAACTATACTGTAAGTAATAATGCATTCAAGACTATTCCTGCTTCAGTGAAATGTGTGCTTGGAAAAGCTGGTTCTTGGATGGTTCACCCAAGCTGTAGTCTTGTGAGTTGTGAAATGTAACCTTGTGAGCTGCCTTGTTCTACTGCTCTTTAAGCTGTGGGATGAATAAGAAGCCTTCCTTCAGTTCAGGGGGCGTGCGTGTCTATGTACACACATCACAGACGTTATACTTGGATAAAATGACCTTTAAGTTACAATTTAAGGTTGCAAATCCAAAAGATTTTTACAGAAAAGCAACCTTTTGGAACACTGAATGCCTGAGATTGTGGAAGCCAGCTCTTTTGCTCTTTTGCTAGTAGATCCAGGGGGTATCTAAAACTAACCTCAGCTGTATTCAGATGAGTGCCAGTGTCTATTATGTATTACTATTTCACCAGCTTCTTTCTGGTTCTGATCTAGTAGATATTTTCCAGCCTTTGTTTCTCACTATACTTAGCTTAGAAGTCCAGAAGGGCCTTGAGCAGATTCAGTAGTTATATTCAGTTTTTTTAGAGATTAACTTGCTTTTCCTTGCAAGATCCAGACTTCTCAAAACCTTCAGGGAGTCCTCAATTGTGTTTTCCCACTGCAGTGTTTTATTTGCTGAGTGTACTGCTGCTGTGCTAGATACACTTTGGCTCCCTCTCTGCAGGTCTTGAATCTCTCCAATGGCAGCGAGGAGATAGTGGATCCTGAGAATGTCTGGAATGGTATTCCTGACTCGGCTTGCAGATCACCCGAGGTATGGCAGTGCAGTAGTGGACTGGGTAGGACAATACTGGCTTTCAGCAAGGGTGCCAACTAACTGGTAAATCATGAAAAACACTTCTATTATGAAGTAATTAGGAAAGAATAGTAAGGCTTTCACCAGTGTTCTTCATTAAGTACCTAGCGTGAAAAACTCATGTCTAGAACCCAAAGCTCAGGTCATCAGCCATGCTGTGGTGATAACAGAATGAATTTCCAGTTCATTCTTCACATGCAGTTTTTGAATCAAAGTGAAAATTGGGCAGAAGACCTAATGTAGTGAGTTATAAGGGGGAGAAAGGGTGGTAAATAGGAGTCCAGTAGTGCTGATGTAAAAAGTATTAAAGGAAGCACCTTAATGGAAATCTTAGCAATAGTGCCAGCTTCTTAAGAGGATCCCTTTTTATATAGGCATTAACCCCTGCAACAGAGAACTTCCAGTCCTTACCAGAGGAGCCCTTACTTCATGGTAAGTTTACCTCAAACCTCCCAAATGGGTTGTGTGTTTGATGTTGAGATGCTTTCTAATTTTCTAGAAGGTGCTTTATTTTAGAAAGTACAGTTAAAACACTAATTTGAATTTATGTATTTGATACCGTTGGGATTTTCTTAGTAGCATTAGCTTATGTGCTGTCAGTTTAGGGGTGACTGCATGCCATGAGAGCTGCTACTCTGTCTGGATTGGAAACCAGTTTAATAATTGTTTATTCACCTGATGGATTGAGCCTCTTGGAAGAGCTGGTTCTTGGATGGTTCACCCAAGCTGTAATTTTTGGTAGGGTTTCGAGCATCTGCCATTAGCTTGCTGTTCTTGCTCATGTTTCTGAGGCAGGGTGAGTGACTGCTAGGCAGACTCTACCAAGCATTTAGTTTGGGATTTTGGTGCCCCAATCCCCTAATAGATCTTTGGTCTATGAATCTTAAACCCGTAATAATACCATCTTAGTTGTTTGTGAATAGTGCATGTACATCTTTATTGTTCCTTAAAAATTTTGATGTGTTACTGGTGAACACCTAATCAGTGTACCAAATAAATAGTACAGGTTCTTTCTGGTTATAGACTACCTTTATAATCTATGGAATTGTAGAGCAGTTCTGGTTGAAAGGGGGTTTTGGAACTGCTGAAAGCAGGATCAAGTAGATCAGCTTGCTGAGAACCTTACTGACAGGTCTGGAATCCATCCAAGGATGAAGACTCCAAAACCTGTCTGGCCAACTTGTTTCTGTGGTTGCCTAAAGAAGACTGAACTTAGTTTAAGTAGAGATAGCATTTGTGCTTTCAGGGATTGAATTGGTAATTATATTTCAGTACAACTGTACTGAAAGCTGACTGGTTTATGAGTAGCAAATAATGAAGCCTGCAATAGAGATCTAGTTGCCTGTTAAGCAAAAAAAAAAAAAAAAGTTAAAAGAACTTGATTAAAATGTTAAAATGGTGAATCTACAAATTCTCCCCCAATTGCATCACCCACGTGCGGAATTATTCTTGATTTTGTGGTTTTGATAATACTTTGTATAGTTTTTACCACTGCATTTTAGTTGTTTTCCCTTATTTGGTTGCTAAATACTATTGCCCAGATTTGCCCATTGTTCTTGAACACTCTGCATGGAATTAGTGTGTTCACCCTCTCAGCAGCACGGGAGATGTGAGCTAAGGTGGTGCAGCCCCATGGCACAGAGCTGGATCTTGCTACACGTGTGTGCCACTGCCTGCAAAGGCAGTTTGAGTAGAAGGTACCTGATCCACAGGATGCAAAAACTCCTGCAGTGGTGGATGCCAAGCCCAATGAGGGATGGAGTGGCTTGAACTCATAACTGTAATCTGGCAGCTCATAACTTTTGGGCTGGTTTGCTCTTTCATCTTTTTATAACTATAGTCTTCTAATATGGTCCAATATGTTGATAATATTTAGTCTGAAGCCCTGCAGAGCTGTGATTTTGGATGATAATGCATTTATATACATTTATAGACATGTCTTGTTGGGTCTGATCTGTGTTTATTCCCTGTAGAAAAGCAAACCGGCTGCAGTTGTGATTTAGTTGAAGATACTCATGTCCTCCAGCATTGCTGAAACCAAGTGACATGGTCACCACATGAAACTGAAGAAGTGCCTGTATACCAAACACTCCTGTGTTCACGGGAACAAGAATACAAGCAAAGCATTGAGGGTTTTTTTTTTTTCTACCTAACTGACCAAATGCCTGTCACTACTGCACTTCCCTGTCAAGGAATTGTTGATGATAGACTTAGTGTCAGCTTGTTTTCTTATAGCTGTTCTTGGTAGACTGTTATTGTTAGCTTGTTTCTCATAACTGTATTTTCTTTACTTAAATTTTGCCTCTTGACTGGCATTTTTTATTGCATGTGGGTGCACTGACTTGTATTGAGTTCTTGTATTGAGGTGGGGGGTTGTTGAAAAAAGGCTTATGAGTTTCTGTATATGCTATTGAGTTGTACAGCACTGCTTGCTGATGTTTGTTTTTGGAAAGCAAAAGTTACATTGTTACAGGGGGGTTTTTCCTCAAAAAAAGAAAATAGTGAGGGTATTTTTGCAGGGGTGTGGTGGGGGGCTAAGTCTCGGGTTTTTTTTCCTCCATTGGGGAATAGTTGTTTTGGGTTGCATTTGGTGCTGTTCTAAAGCAATGGAAGAAGCTGGAATAAAGCTTTGGCTGACATATACTGGTTTGTTAATGTGTTTTTTGTTACTCACTTGTGTCTGTTCCCTTATGCATAAGCTCAAATGCTGTGTGGGTGCAGTTCTGCAGTCCCTAGTTCTGTTTTGACCATAACCAGCTCTCTAGAGCACTGTGAGCTATGGTGAATAATTAGAAACATTACTGCATGTAAGTAATCAAAGTTATTCCAATAATGAAAGATGAAGCTTTTCCAATAAATATGAAGATGACCCAATAGCGTGGTGTTGCTGCTACACAGGTACAGCAGCTCTAGGACTTAACCTGCAGCTGTTCAAAGGAGATCTCACCTTTTAATCTCCTCCTCAGGTGTTGAAAAGGGGCTTTTATTTTATAGTGGTGTTCCATGCCCCTATATAGCATAGCTTCTTCCTCCTCCTCAGAAGCTGTGGATTTTTCATGCTGCCATATGGATTAGGAACACAGGCTGGCTGATAGTGTCAGTCTGGGTGTCTCACAGTAGGTCTCAGGTGTTACTGCTGACTCAGTAAAGACAAACACATCTTTAATTGCTTGATAAAGACAATACATGGTGGTAGGTTGGAAAGAAAATTAAATTCTGAAGGACAGGTCTTAGGTGTTGTTGCAGTCTCACTTTAGGATCACAGATTATATAACATATTTAATTACACTGTTAATTGCTTTGCTTGTTCTGCTTGCTTCAGTTTTGTTTGTAACCTGATTTTGAAATGAACACAATTTAGAAGACACCCTTCCCATGGGGTGGATTCAGAGACTTATGATCCAAAAGTGATGGCCTTAAATAAGGCTGACCAGGTGTAATTTGTCCAGATATTATATTTGATCTCTGTCAGTGGGAGCCAACTGCTTCTGCTGTCAACTACAAACAGCACTGTGAGTTCCCGGACAAAGATGAATATCAGGAGAGGATCAGTACCATGAGGGACCTCAGGAGATCAAGCAGTGCTAACAAGGACCATGTAAAGGGAGCTGTAAGGTGCCACATCTCCGTAATTTCACCTGCAGGTGAATGTGTGATAGTGGTAACACAGACAAGAGATGAATTGCTTGGAGCTTTGCCCAAAGGGAAGTACAACTGCTACAACAACAGTGACCAATTCAGCAGCTTTTGGAATAGAAATATTCTCTAGACATGGCACTAAACACAGATCTTATATTTAAGTGAATTAAGTTCATATGAGGAGTCCTGTGTCTGAACCAACACCTTTCTCCGCTGTGATCTTAACTCTTTCCTGTGGCTTACTAAAATAAGGTAGTTTTGAAGACCACCCTCCAGTGGCACCTTTCTGACTAGGAGCAATAACGTGCCCCAAACTCCCAGCTGTTGTCAGAGCACAGCTGAAATAGTATCTAAAGGACAAAGTGGTGGTTTTGGGGAGGGCGGGGAGCGTTTTGGTTTTTTTCCTTTCACTGCAGTAAAGGCTTGCTGGATGCAAACAGAGTTAAAGCCTGGTAAGCAGAACTGTAGTGGAATTCCTTGGAGCTTAATTTGTCTTTCCTCAAACTTGACTTAAGTCAAAACCAGAAAGAGCATTTAAATTACCATGAAATGATTTCCCCCAAGCTGCCTACAAAGCAGAAGTTACCCTGTTGCAGTATTTCAGTATTATCTTACTATCCATTCACTATTATCCTACTAACTCATTTGAACCAAAACCTCTGGTTTTATGGTAATGTAGCTTAATGCCTTATATTTTTTTTTTAATTCCACGCCCCAAAAGCCGTGTAGGTGTTTAATGCCACCACCTGTCTGAGCAATGTCTGGCCAACATTAGTGTCCTGATGTCCGTGGCATTTTCGGTACTTCTTTGTATTCCTTATTCAGGTTCAGCTGGAGATGTGTCAATATTGGTTCCAGGAATAACGTTGGGTCCTATGCCATCCACAAGCGACTCCCACTTATCAAAATCTTTCTTAAGACCTATAAAATGGGGAAAACAAAACCCAAGTGGTAATGAGTTAAGTAATCAGCTTTTTGTAAATCTACACTGAAAAATTAAACTAACTTGGCAAAGTAGGGGAGGCATGATGTTTTAAGAAGGAAAAAATAATACTCCAGATTTTTATGTATCAGAACAAAATGCCAGTGATGTTCCTCGAGTTGCTAAGATTACAAAAGTAACTGATAAACCTCTAGAAACTGTCTGCCTTCTTTTTTCCACTGCCACACTTATTTTGATCTTGCTTTAAACTGAATAAAAAGCTTCACAGGAGTTAAATATGAGCTAACTTCATACTTTTCTGTAAACACATACTTACTTAGATGTTTCTGCAAGAAGGCCAATGAAGCATGATTGCTGATATCAATAGCTTCATTTGGATCTATTTCTCCTTTTAATTTGAAAAATCTTGCTATAATTCCTCCGCTTACAAAGGTGAAGTCAGGAAAGCTCTGATGTACTGACCCCCTGCAAACAGAGAAATGATCAACAGGCTTATAAGAATGCATTAAATCACCTGATTAAAATATGCACAGACTTCAGTCACATGTCTTACACTGTTTTCTTTAGCAGAAGATAAAACATGTTCATCTCAGGAGCATGCAAGATTAGCAGGAAATTCTGGGCTAACCACAGAAGGGAGGAAGGTTTGTACATGTTCAGTATAAGTCAGCTGCAATGGCAATAAAGACTTGGCTTAGCAAAACATCAAGACAGAAGTTGTCTTTCTGGTCTGTCGTGCAGGATAGAACCATCCACTGAACTGCTTTCACTGGGTGAGTGCCCCCCAAGGCTATTTAACATCTTCAGGTGATGCATGAGGCTTAGAGCAACACTTGTGCCCCAGGGCAGGAATGCACACCTTGGAGTATCTCAAAACTTGGGGTTACAGGCTACTTTGAGAGGTCTCTGTCCCCACTGCTGGAGAGGTATGGCTCGTTTAAATGTGCAGTAAAAACCTGGGCCGTGAGGAAGGGTAGAATGATAGAAGCATTTATGCTGGAAAAGACCTTTAAGATTATTAAGTCCAACTGTTAAACCAGCACTGCCAATCCCACCAATACACCAGGTCCCTCAGTGCCACATCTGTATGTGTTTTAAATACCTCCAGGGATGGCGGCTCCTCCAGTTCCCTGGGCAGCCTGTTCCAATGCCTCACAACCCTTTCAGTGAAGAAATTTTTCCCAATATCCAATCTAAACCACCCCTGGTACAACTTGAGAGCATTTCCTCTTGTCCTCTGAGTTTTTACTTGGGAGAAGAGACTGACCCCCACCTGGCTAGACGCTCCTTTCAGGTAGTTGTAGAGAGTGGTAGAGTTCCCCTCAAACCTCCTTTTTTCCAGGCTGAGCCCCCCAGCTCCTCACAGGACTTATGCTCTAGACTGTCTTTCTGCAGTTATATGTAACTGCACAGCTCCAACGAGAAAGTAAAAATTCACCTTCAACCACAGAAATTATGAATCCCGGACACTTACTTGATAGTGATCATTTTCTTGTTTGTGTCGTTGGAGATGAGCTTCTTGATCTTTAAGATGTTATCAGCCCACTGGAATTTTTCAGAGTTGATAAAAAGCAGCGGTTGCTGGACACTGTTCTGGTAAATGTCATCGCCTACAGGAAGCATCCACACATCGAGGGCAATGCCACACCTGCCAAAAACAACTGGATATTGGCACAGAAGCAGAAAGCTTTTTATGGAAGTTCTCAGCATGCTTTTGAGTTTCAAGAGACATGGGAAGGAGAAACTCTCTCCAACACTGAACAGGTTAATGAATCATTTTGTTTTAAAATTATTTCTACTCTGGGGGAAGAGAATCAGTCCATTCTTGCATTTGTTGGTCTCCACTGCCAGGACTGCAGGGTCCCACAGTACCATGATATAAGATACAGCTATTAAGTTGCACCACATCCCCACAGCTGGAAGAAGCATGACTGGAGAAAGTAAGACATACCAAACAAACCTTTCCTTCAGTTGCTAATTAGTAGTTGGGGGATCCTAGAGAAGGTGCCCTGTTCCAGAGCTCTCAAGTGCCAAATGTCTCTTGTCTTGTTTTGAATACTCACCTGAATCTCATTTCTTTGCTGAGACTCTCAATAACTGTAGCACCACCAAAAGAGTGTCCCATCACAGCTATTCTGCTAGTATCAACAGAATCCTGTCAAAAAAATCCAGGTGCCGTAAGAGATTTTCTTTCCCAAACTTTTTTTTTAAAAGGGAATAATTTCTTAGGAAATAGATTCTATTGAAGTGAGAAGAACATCATTTCAGCTCCACTGCTATCTACCCAGCTTGGGATGATCTGAGAATTTGTTCATAGATCTACAGTGTGATCTTCAAAATAGTTTATGGGAATCAGTTTAGAAATGGAAGGGGGAAACCAGAAGCATTATTAAGTGTTTAACAAAATGCATTCGCCACCTTTCACTCACCTTAAGGCTGTTCCAGTCGAAGTCTGAATGCAGTACATTTGTTACTTCCTCTCCTGAATTGATTTTAAGAATGAGATTGAGAGCTTTGATACACTCCTGTGCTCTTTGCTGCACCTGAGGAGAGAGAGAGGTTGGGGCATCTGCACAATAGCCTTGAAACTGTCTTTACACTGGATAAACACAAAATAAGAAACAGCTAAGAAGCCCATCTCATTTTTTATATATACACATCCTTGAAAACTGTAGCAAAGCTGTTGCAAATAAAGGTTTTCATTGTCCTACATAAGAACAGTTTTTAACTTTGATATGTCGGTAAAAGAAAAGCTTCAGAAAGAACCAAAGAACAGGAGAGTTCTTGGGAACCACAGAGTGTAGGCAGCCAGCAAGATGTATGTGCACCACTGAATTTCAAATAAATCCCAATCTCCTGACTTCTCTACCTGTGAAATTTGCAGACAATGGCTTCTGGAGGTTGGTTGCAAGCTCAGACATTACACATTAAGACTCATAAGTAGGATGTTGTAGGCATACAGGAAATGACTCTTGGACTGCTGTCTGTATGGCCCTGGGAGATAAAGAGAACCAGCTCCCTGGCTGAGTTTTCACAGCCGGAAAAAACACTCCCATATTTTAAAGGTCAAGTCTATGCTTGGAGGAGCTCATCAGTGTGGTCACATCACATCTAGCACGGATGCTGCTTATAAGCAGGAAGTCTGCACTGTTTACATTGCTAAGAACCACCTTAAGTGTGTGGAAGACTATGAAGCAAACATCCCCCTCAGAGCAGCTATGATTCATCTTGCTGTGTAACAGTAAATGAAAGCTAAAGCAAGCCTAAGGCCACGCAAACATTTGAACTGAACTCTGTGACAGTTATAGGCTGGGCCGGGCAGTAAAAGTGCAAAGAAACAGAGAAGAAACAGAAAGTTGAGTGGAACCAGAGGACAAAAAGCTGACTCAGCTCAAGAGTGCAACTTCACAAGAAAGCTTTGTTGAGGAACTAGTTTATGCTCTGAAAAAGACTGTTGTTGGCTTTTCCATCTTCAGGAACACATGACCTGATCCATATTTATATATACCCTGAGTCATGGCAGAGGACTGCAGACATTGCCAAAGGGAAAGAGTCTGCTGGTCAGTCCTAAACACACCACTCCTGCCACACTTCCCAGAGCACAGCCCAGTCCAAGTACCTGCTTATGGCGCAAGCAGCGCTCCTCCTCTCCCGTTTTCAGTTTCCTGTAGTAGATCCACTCCTTCTCCATGTTTGATGTAGACTCTTCCTGTGATTCAGAAATGGACCTTCTTTTACAATAATATGTTGCTGAAGCAGATTCATCTCTGTAATATCAGCAAAGGGTTATTTCTGGATATGCATTCCATTTGGCCTGAGATGAAGTCAGCACAAGTTTTAGATTTCACTGATCTGGAGATCCAGTTATCAACCAGTGCTACTGCAATTGCAACTGAGTGCAGATCGATTTTCTAAATGATGCAAAAACCCCACCAAAGCTCTCAATTCTTTTATATTCTCCAGATTCTATCTACCCCAAGACTTTTCACTCTGGGGCTTATCTAAGCAAAATTCCTTTTGTTTAGGGAAGAGTTGAGCTACGGGAGGTGTGGGCAGGGCTGAAAAAGAGATGTCAGTTTTTCTTTTTTAAAAAGAATCAAAAATTCTTCTTTAGAATAAATAACATTCTGTTCAACGAGAGAAAATTTCTTGCCATCAGAACTCCCAAAACATGCAGCATACACACCTGTGCTCCACAGCAGCCACTAGAAAGCCCTGAGAAGCCATCTCTATGCAAATAGCAGAATAGATTGTCCTGCAATAAAAAACACGCTCTGGTAAGTCATTAACTCTTTCAACTCCACTGCTTTTTAAATGCTGACCACACCATGTATGTGCTAGTCCCCACTCGATATTTCCTTCTGTTTGAATCTGCTACCCAGCAGAGCAGGTTTTTGTGTGCCAAGCACCAAAGCCTGTTCACAAAACCTTGGTACTGTTTCACTATCCATTCAGAAGGGAAAATGCTACTGATTTTTAATAAGCAGTACATATAGCACTTTGCATCTTCAAAGAGCTGTCCAAAAATCAACAAGCTAGTCTTCATAGTGTGCTTATGGGTTGGTAAATACCTTCACCCCTGTCATACAAAGAGAAAACACAAATGGAGCTTGAGCAACCTGGTCTAGTGGAAGGTGTCCCTGTCTATGGCAGGGGGATTGGAATGAGATGATCTTTAAGGTCACTTCCAACCCAGGCCATTCTATGATTCTGTGATCAAAAATACATCAACCCTGTTTTTACGTACTGCTGCTGTTTCAGTGGAGGCATATTACCACACAGCAGCCTGTTATTCAAATCTGTTTCAGCTCCACAAGGATCTCACCCCCCTACTAAAAAACTGTTCAAAACCATCCTTGGTAACTGTTGTCTCCATAGACGACAAAGAGAGTCTGCCAACAAACTGCAGCATTACCGAAAAGCTCCAAGTCCATGGGAAAAAATGAGAAGTGGATATTTTTCTCCTGGCTTAAAGGCAGCATTTGACTTTGCAGGACAGGTCACTGAACCTAGATAAAAACAGAAGTGTATGTCACTGTTACTGAAATGAGAGAAAGTGTTTGCTCCTGTGGGAGAGATCCCAAGAATGTGGTGATCACTGACTTCAGAGCAGTCACCTAAAGATAAGGTACCAAGTCTCATCTTTAAAATACACAAGACAAATCTGGATCTGATTCTGAAAATACTTTCTACTTGGCAGAAGATACCTTCCTTCTCCTCTTCCCAGCCACAGTCTGGCACAAGGTCTACATATCTCCTAAACCCTTACAGTCAGGCATCCAAGTCTTGCTGGTATTCAGACCTTAGGATCTCTCCAGCTTTTACATCTTCCCACATTTCCCTGGGGGATTTAACTCCCGACACACATGTGCAGCTTACCCAGGCTCTTCCTAAAGCAAACTGCCCAGACACTCCTATCACAGCAGTCAGGGACTGCCTGAGAGCTTGGTCACGTTCAACATTGAGCCTCCCTACACAAACCCATCCCACAAAAACACTTGTTTGCTAAAATATGTTTCTCAGTCCAGCAATATCACCCTGTTCTTGGAGCAGCAAGGTAGCAACCTGCAAGCAGAGCTCATGCACTAGTCAGGGAATAAAACCAGAACCAGTCTTACCAACATAGTAATGGAAAAGCCTTTCTCCTACAATCCGGTACATATTAAGGAAGTCAGAGAGGCCCTGGTAGTATTCTTTGTCTGGAATCCATCGTGCCTCCTCGATATCTGTGGCATCACATGCTGGGTAATACAGGCGCAAGAAGCTTCCCTGGGATCGGGAGGAAAGTAAAAAGAAAAATATTGGCATTTCTTTATATATGGAAGAGAAAAAGGAAGAGAAAATCATTTATATAAAGGGCTTCAGATGCAAGAATGACAGCTCAAGAGATTTAAGAGAATCTCATGAGAAAATCATTATCCTATACAGGCTTTGATGCCAATTCACTTTCTGTCCCTAACATCAATTTAAAGTAGCATGAGATGAACATTTTCATGGGTAGAGATGCATGTCACCTTCCCTAGGTTAGTCTATGGCTAATTCAAAATGCTCCCTTTAACCAAGTTAATAATTTACAAACACTTACTACCTATTTGCTCCATTTATGCATCTTGCTGGATCTTTCCTTCCATCTTTCTCACTGGGAATGGTTCTATGATGCAGTTTTATAGAGTTGACTGTTAAAGGGGTGCATGAGGATGATCTGAGAGCTGAAGCATCTCTGCTAGGATGACAGGCTGGGAGAACTGGGGATGTTCAGCCTGGAGAAGACTCTAGGAAGACCTTAGATCACCTTCTAGTACCTAAAGGGGCTCCAAGAGAGCTGAAGAGGCACTTTGGAAAAGGGCCTGGACTGACAGGACAAGGGGTAATGGCTCTAAACTAAGAGAGGGCAAGTTTAGATTAGATATTATGAAGAAACTCTTTACTGTAAGGGTGGTGAGGCCCTGGCACAGATTTCCTAGAAAAGCTGTGGCTGCCTCATCCCCAGAAGTGTTCAAGGCCAGGTTTGATGGGGCCCTGAGTAACCTGACCTAGTAGAAGGTGTCCCTGCCCGTGACATACGATCTTTAAGGTCCCTTCGATCCAAACAATTCAGTGATTCCATGAATCTATGACTTTGTCCCTTCGCCCTTCCAGCTGGGAGCTGTCATTGCTTTCCTTGCATCAGTGAGTCTCATGGAGCTGTTACTGACCCAACTGAGTTTGCTAAACTGGGAGAGAGGGGAGAAGGACCCTCCTGGATATATATTGTTCCACTAGGTTAGCAGGACAGATTTTACCCTTGGACTACTTTCTGGAAGTGTGGTCCAGCAGAGGAAGTGTGGCATGGGCATGGTCTTGTGGCTATAGTGTTCCTGGCTAAACTGAGCAGAGGCTGTCTATGAAGCTCTTGGGCAGCTGCACAGCAAGGGAACACAGTATATTGTTCTTCCTCCTCAACAAGACGTTTACAAGTCTCCATGGTCCACCTTTCTAAACACAACTTTGCTAACCTGTGCTTTATCTGCCTCTGTTTCTTAAAACCAGTTTGAATCTTCTTTTACTGTCTGCACTGCAGGTCTCCCAGGAAAGCACCCAAGCTTTCCACACTCATGTGGACCCTCCACATCCCCTTGTCAGTCCTTTTCCTTTGCAGACAGCAGCGATGTACCAATGGCACACCTCAAAGCAGAGTTCCCAGCAGACAAACTTTGTGTAATCTGCGTTCTTACTTCCTGGTTTACAAGGGAATTTGCGACACACTACTCAAATTCACTGTCTTGCTCCAACTGTGCTTTTGGTTTAGCAAGTTAAGATTAGGGCCAAAATAAACAAGAGCTTTAGAATAAAGCCTGATTTCTTGAATACTAATTTATCAGTTTACCAAAATCTTGTTTAATAAAGCTTGTTTCTATTTACTCATCAAAGTTTAACCAACCTTTGACAGGAAGAACCTTTCTTCATATTGGTAAAGATACCAACTTGATCTCAAAATAATCCCAGTGAACTTCCCCAGTGACTAACTGCTTACCAGAAAAGGAAAGACGTTCATTATCTACGCTTGAGAGAACTGTAATTGTTCAGAATGCTTATCTAAACAAAAATACATGGGCTGATTGCAAAGAGAAACTAATCGCTGCTTTGTGCTAATACCACTAGGAACTGATCACAAGCTCCACTATGGCTAGTCTGAGGAGTAAAACCACAGTGTAAATGCAGGTGTATTGTCTAAGAAGCAAAATGATTTGACACAGAAACCCACAAGCGAGATCGTTTGTCTACTTATCTACTTATTGTGCTCATCTTCTTATCGTGGCTTCTCACTGTGCTAACCTCTTAAAGAACTGACATCCTGTTCTTCTCAACAGAGATAAAATCTCAAAAAGACATCTCACGCTTAGCCCTGCGGCTGAAACACTGCACGCCCTCATCTCCCAGCGCTGCCAAATCCTGCTGGGACCTTTGTGATGAGAACAGCTACAGTCACAGACACTGCATGTGGAGTCTCCTCAGGAGCCCAGGGCAGGAGGGAGTGGTGGGGTGGGTGGGAAGAACCCCATGGTCCCAGAAGGACACAGTTTCTCTGCAGTATCTTGAGTAGAGGAGTCAGAAAGAAAAGGGTATTAGGGGGAGGGAGGAATTGGCCATGGGGAAAGCTTGCAGGTTACATCCATCTAGTAAATGCCCAGTACACATCCTACACCAGGATGGAGAGGATAGAAAGCTCAGCTGTGAGTGTCAGCATGGAGCACACAGACAAGACCTTCTGTGTGATTCCTCTGTAAAACTACAGCAAGTTGTTTCACTAACACTGTGGCTTAAATCCAAAAGAGAAAGAATCAAGAGCTTTACCTCAACTGCATTTTCTGTCATCAGGTCTGTACATCCGACCGAGTGTGGCCCCTTTCCTTCAGGAATCCTGTAAAACCTCTCAGTGTTGTTGGTCCACATTTCCATTGGTGCCTTCACTGGAAAACCTGGAGAAAAGCACAAAGCAAATCAGGAGAGGGCCATGGCCCCTGTGACCAGATCACCCACCCTGAAAACAAATCCAGTGCGTTGAAGTTCCAGGAGTAAGAAATTCAAGATATAGCCGATGCATAAATCTGCTTATGAGAACCAGATCAGTGCCGAATCACCAACCTGACCTGTTCTACTGGGAAATTCCCTTGGAGTATCCTGAATCCCAAGGATCAGACAGCATCGCGCACTTACAGAAAGGTGGGATGAAACCTTGGGCTGGGGAGGCCGCGGTGGCACTCGGGAGGTTTGCGGTGCTGCGAACCGCAGAGAGGAAGGATTTTGCGGCTCCTCAAGGAAAACCGGCCTATGCATCAGGAGGAGCGGGATGTCACGGAGAAACACAACGCCGCTGCCTTTTTTCCAGGAGCAATGACGAAGCCCGGGTTCGATCCCTGCAGAGGCAGGGCCGGGCTGCCCGTGCCGGAGCGGGTGTCGGGGCGGCGCGGCCGTACCTGGGGTGACCCCTCCGAGCCGGGCTGGCCCCGGGGATGCGCCGAGCGCGGGGGGAAGCACCCGCATCCCGGGCTGGGCGGCGAGGAAGCCGCTCCGGCCACGGGGGTGGGCTCTATGCGCTGCCTTCTCCTCCGGGCAGGATACACGGGACCATCCCTAACACACCGCCCGTCCGGGCTCGGCAGCCCCGGGGCGGGACTCCCGGGGAGGGCCTGCCGGGGCGGGACTCACTGCCCGGGCGGTGTCAGCGGCTCCTCCCCGGAAGAACCGCGGTGAGGGCGGCCGCTCCTCCCCGGAAAGGCCCCTCGCAGCCGGCGGCGCGGCCGAGCCCGAGTCCCGTCAAGATGGTGCGGAAACTGAAGTACCACGAGCAGAAGCTGCTGCGGCGGCTGGACCTGGTGAACTGGGAGGCGTCGGGCGGTAACCTGGCGGAGGTGCGGGCGCTGCGGCGGTACCGCCTGGGCCGGCGGGAGGACTACGTGCAGTACAAGGCGCTGGCCCGCTCCGTGCGCGCCNGGAGAAGCTGCACGGGCTGGGGCTGGTGAGCAGCCGGCACTCGCTGGCCGTCTGCGAGAGCCTCTCGGCCGCCGCCTTCTGCCGCCGGCGCCTGCCCTGCCTGCTGGTGAAGCTGCGGATGGCGCAGAACCTGCGCCACGCCGTCACCTTCGTGGAGCAGGGCCACGTCCGCGTGGGGCCCGAGGTGGTCACAGACCCCGCGCTGCTCGTCCCCCGCGCCGTCGAGGATTTCATCACCTGGGTGGACGCGTCGCGCCTGCGGCAGAAGGTGCTCGACTACAACCAGGAGCGCGACGACTTCGACCTGGCTGCCTAGGGCTGCTCCCGCTGGGTGCGTATGGGACACACACACACATCAGTGATGCCACCGCTGGATGTTCACCCACCCCTTCCAGACACACCTGGAAAGGGAGCCAGAAGGAAACGGCGCTTCCAGTGTGGTATTGCCGCCCTCCTGGCTCCCCTTCACAGCTAATGGCTCCATTCATCCATGCGGAAAAAATTCCCTTACACATACACCTCTTCAAAAATGCGTCCAGTGGCCCAGCTCTATTGTTTTCCCTGGTGTGTTCAGTGCCAGCATCCCTGGAGTGCGCGGCTACATTGTCATCCCAGTGGCCCAGCTTCATCGTCATCCGTGTGTGCTCAGCTCCATCATCATCCCTGGAATGCCCAGCTCTGTGGTCATTACAGCAACCCAGCTTCATCATCCCAGCGTGCCCATCTCCATCCTTACAGCCCAGCTCCATCGTCCTTACATCCCATAAAGCAAAAGTACTTTACCAAAAAAGTCTCTGCCCAATCGCAGGAGAGGATGTGGTCAGATGTAAGTGCTTGGCAGCAAATACAAGCTGCTGGAAGGGGTTTTAAGCCTGGCCAAGTGGCTGATTTAAGACTCAGTTTGGCAGCTCAGCTGCTGGTTTTTGAGAGGTTGCCCTGCTGGTTCCTCCTTCAGCTCTTGGATGCACAGGATTCAGAGTTTCTGCTTCTGGAAGGGTTTCTTCTTGATACCAAGCAACATGTATATAGGGGAAACATGAGGATTGTTGGGGTTCAGCAGTAAACGAGGCCAAATACTGCGTTTCTGGAACTGTTAAAGCTTTAGCCAAAAATGGAATAATAATAAAAAAAAAAGCCAACTTTATTTTCATGTGAAGATGTAAAGGGAAGTTTGATGTGCTGAGTTGTGTCTTTGCTGTGTGGGTCTCCAGCTGACACTTAGGAATCATTTACAGAGCAAGATCTAACTGGGGAGGCATTGCAGCAAAAGCTGACCTAACCATAACTGCAAATCTGGGGGGAACTGCTGCATTGAGCACATTAGCCAGACAAAAACTGGTGCTCAGTGGGAACCTTAGGCTTTCTGAGACTGTTGGGAACTTCGTTTTTCTCTTTCATTAAAAAAACCCAGAAAAAAATAAAGCTCCTTTTTTGTAAGTTGGTAGAGAAATGTGTAGACTATTTTATGATATCATTTCTCTGAGAGTTTGTTCTGATTTTTAATTATTCTAGCAAGCCACATTTGTCACTTTGTAGAACTTGTTTTTTAAATTTGAGGTCTTTTATGTAACTTACATAACCTTTTATTTTTTTGACAGCTACAAGGCTATTACTGAATTCTAAAGTGTTTTTTGTTAGCAGTGCTTTCTTTCCGTTACCCAGGGCTATGAAAGGATTTGGCATTAGGTTTAGGAGCAGAGCTGTGACTGCCCCTCCCAAATCCAAAGGGCTGGAGTTCAGCTGCCACTGAAGCTCTGGGTCTGCATGCTTTAATATGATTTTTCTGAACAGAAAGATGTGCAGGTGAGGGGTGTTTTAGAGGTTTCAGAGACTGTCATATTATGGCTGCTTTTTAAAAGGCAAATTAAATGTTAAAATTTCTACCCATCTCATAAGCCACCTGTATTAAGCAGAACATTAATTTATAAAGCAATAATAGATATTAAGGAAAGGACACTAAATGTACCTTGCTTATGGTAAGAAATACAAATTGAAAACACATTTTGCACCTGAATCCTGACTTTTAAACACCTTCCCAGCTTTCCTCTCGAACAATGTCATTATTTCTTGGGAAATTCAGAAGGTGCCCGATTCAGGTACAGATAAAAATGGTGTTTTTGTTCTTCTTTACTCTTGTGGGGGAACTTGAATAACAACACAATGACTGTGCAGAGTATTTTACTACTCAGATGCTAAACTGCTGCTCTGCCCAGTGTGTCCAGCCCTTGAAGGAACAGCAGGAAAGGAAATATCAAACCTCCAGCCTGTCAGCCTCTGTAGTTTACATCATTAGCTCATTCTTTTTGTATTAAACTAACTTTTCATCCTCCATCTGTGCACCTCCAGCATCTGCAGCAGAAGAGAAATGACCCAGCCCCCTGCAGGCTGTTAAGTTAAGCACTGGGAATTCATTTCCCTATAGATACTGTGGGATAACAGCATCCATCAGCCCTGCTCTCCTCCTGTGGTACTAGAAATCAAATTCTTGCACTAAGAAATCAGGCTGTGGGTTTATATGTCTCTGTGTGTGTTCTAAGTCTGGAGTCTCAGAGCTGTGCTGGCTGTACAGTAGCTGAGGCCTGAGATGAGTGTCCTGCTCCTCAATTTTTAACAGCTGGAGTCCTCACATGCCTCAGACGAGAGCTGGGTCCACTTCAGGTGTGACAAACAGGTAAAATGGAAGTTGTCCTTGTTCCTGATGGTGAATACAGCCAGGGAGGTGATGGCTTTCTCGTGTCTCATGGTGGTTTTGCCTTCAGTTTGTGGGTTTGAGTTTGTTTGCCAGAGCTGATGTGCTGTGGCTGCTGCAGGGCGGTTCCCACAGCGGTTCCGGAGCTGGGGATTGAAAGGGCACAGGAAGCAGCTCCGACAGCCTTTCCCAACACTTGGATAAACACAGAGGATTTTTTTTAAATTCCAAGGCTGGATCCAATGTCAGTATAGATAGGCACCAGCTTCCATGGGTCTGTGTGGACTGGCACGAGGGGATGATCCAGCACGGAGCTTTTTCAGGCAAAATCCTGCAAACTCCCCTCCAGTGCTCCAGGGATTTCCAGTGGGAGAGCTTATGCACATGGGAGCAGCAGGATGGGGTCCTGGGTGTCGCTGTGCTTCTTCCCAGCACTTTCTGAGGTGGGCTTGCTGTTCCCGAGGGGGCCCAACATCTCCATGAATCTTGTGGGAAGTCACTGGTGCAGGAGGACAGAGGATGGTGGTGCTGCTCTTGGAGCGAGCTCTCTGTGTGCCTGACAAAACCTGATCATTGTCACCTTGACAAGTGTCTGTCCCAGCAGCTGGGGACTGCAGAGGTGCCAGCTTCTCCAGCAAGGGTGGAAAGGGCTTCAGGGGGGTCTAGGAAGTGTGAAAATAATTGGCACATGGCGAGCAGTTCCCGAGCAGGAAATCTCACTTGGGTACTGGGCACCGGGAAGGGAGGTTTTACCAGGGCCTACGGTTTTAGATTTGTGGTTTGGCTTTGTTTTTTTTCCTTTTTATTTTTTCTCCTTTCTTTTTTTTTTTTATTCCTGACCTTGGCTTTTCCTTTATTTGAAGGCTGCCAACGCGGGGGAGCTGAGCCTGAGGAATGTGAGGGAGCTGAAGGAAGGAGCCCTTGACACTGGCGCCTTTTGTGTTGCAGAGTGTAAAAGGCTGAGGCTGTCACTGAAATGCTAATGTGTGGGGGTTTTTTTCACTGATCTGAGCCATTTATTTTCCCAGTAAACAAGCACGGTGCATGTTTTAAAGGCTGCTGCCATGCAACATCTTGGTGTGGCTTAGTGCTGACCTCAGTAATTCAGTGGCGGCACATCCCCATGAGCACAGAGGCTGGGGAAGGTTGGTACGTCCCCCTTATCAAGATCAGAAATGGAGACTGAGAGAATCAAAGGTGGAGCTGGGCAATTCCCAAGTTTTCACATGAGAGTCCTGCATCCTGGGTTAGGCCACAGCTTTACAGCCTCATCTCAGGACACTTTCCCAGGCTCGTCTCAGTAGCACTCCCCAGTGAGATATTCCACAGTGGTCAAAGGTGCTACTGTCCCCTTCTTGAGCTCTGATTAATCTGTTTTAAGCACATCCCTCACCTGATTTGGCACTGCAGGTTGAACCAAAGAGCCATTTCTCATCACCAGGGCATGGGATTACCTTAGTCCCTACCCCAAATACCAAAACATTTCAATATTCACAGGTCTGGGGGAAAAATTACATGTAAGCACTATGACAGCATTTACCTAAGAGCCCCAGCTCTTGTCCCTGCTTTTAAATACCCCATTTTTAAGGCTTAAAAAACTTATTACCCTTTGCTTGCTGGTTTGGGCCTGCAGCAGGACTTGAGTGGTGAGAAACCTGTCTGCTGTGTGGCTGGGGCATGGGGATGCCAGGTTGAAGCAGCAGGAAGCACCTCTGCAGTCAGATGGAGGAGGCACTTGGGTTCAGTCTTTCCATAAACTGTGGAGTTTCTGGATCCAAGAGCTAAATCCAAGTATATGTCCCACGGGAGGAGCATCCCCTCT
This sequence comes from Tyrannus savana, assembly GCA_013399735.1. Classification (NCBI taxonomy): domain Eukaryota; kingdom Metazoa; phylum Chordata; class Aves; order Passeriformes; family Tyrannidae; genus Tyrannus; species Tyrannus savana. The sequence goes on from VXAW01005869.1 coordinate 546,266, forward strand.
CACTTCTCTGCAAGCACTGGAGAACAGCCCCTTTCTCCATCATATTATCTGATTTTGAAGAGATAAAATGTTTCACTGCCAGCAGGCAGAGAAAGGGTAGGCCAACCACTAATGACATCGGAGATGGAGCTCGGTGTATCTCCCGTTTCCTGAGCTGCCTGTTAGAGGATCTCATGTGTAAGTCACAACAGCTTCTTGGCTGCTCTAAACATGTCAGTGGGGTTGGTAAGTGCAAGCCCAGGCAGCACCACCACCCCCAGTCACTACCTGGAGGAGCCACCACCTGCTGCTCTGGAGAGGCTCAGATGATTGTGTCACAGGGTAAAGTCCAGGCAGGCTGTCCTGACGTCCACCAGTCCACCACCTCACCCCTGAGTTCACCGAGCTTAAAACACACCAGGAAACCCATGTCCTGAAACCACCATCCCTCTCCCCACCGGCTCCAAAAGCAGCTGGGGCACAGGGTCCCATGCAGGTATTGGGATGCTGGGTGTGTGGGAGGTGAATGCCGTGCTGGCAGAGCACCCAAAACCTCCAGCTCTGTCCCTCTCAACCTCCCAGAAATATTTAGGTGGGCAAGGACACGGGAGGTCACACAGTCCATGCCCCTGCTCAAAGCAGGACACACCTCGGGTCTGCATGTCTCCGACCCTCCCTGTGAATTAAGTTTTCCCCTTCCATCTAGACTGAGTTTCCCCTGCTTCAGCCTGGCACTGCTGCTTCCCATCGCCAGGCTGGGCACGGCCGTGTCAGGAAGGGAGTTACTTTTCCCCAGCGGAACATTCGCCCTGCACTCAGCGGCGAAGGGGCAGGTCCACTGGAGTGAATCCCACCCCTCAGCGGGGACGCACAGGGATTTGGGGCCAGCTAAAGGGCTGGGAGGGAGGAAGTGGAGAAACGCGATCCCTCGAGGATTAGGAACAGGCTTCCTGTAAGGGCCACAGAGACCCAGGGAGCGGGGAGCGCCGATAACCTGTGTGAGGGGCTGCGCTGAAACCACCCAGCTCTTTAAGATCCCCCTCGCGCCCCCGTCGCTCCTCCCCGTGCTCTCCCCAGACCCTTTTTCTGCCCTCGAGCAGCGCCCGGTGCTTCCCGTACCTGGTGTGCGGTGTCGCGGTCGCCCTGTGCTCCCGTCCCGCCGTCCGGAGGGGCAGCACGGCCACCCAGAGCCCTGCGGAGCCGGGCGAGCGGCGGCGGCTCCCACGGGAGGAGGTCTGTCCCGCAGGCAGAGCCACTGCCGGGCTCTGCCCGAAGGGGAGGGACCAAACTTTGCTGTAGTTTTCAGCTGAGACAATCGTCCCGGGAGAAGTCTCCCCTGGGCCTGGAAAACAAGTTTCTGGCACGGGGCCATCCCGAGCAAAGACTGCGCGTCCCGGCGGACCCCGCGGCCGCCGAGGTGACGGGGCTGTGCCTCCGTGTGGCAGGGACGGGATCATAGATACGGATTCTGGATGTCCCGGCGGTGCTGCCGAGCACCGTGGCGGAGTGGGGCTGGGTCAAGCACCAGGAACCCCAAGAGAAAATTCCCCCGGATGGGTTGCAACATCCCGCGGAGGAGCTGTGGCTGGACGGGGAGGGGGGACCAGCTGCGGGGGAGCTTTGGCTCAAGGTCGCTCCGTAAAAAGCCGAATCTTTTCCTCTGGCCTTAGGAGAAGGGGGTAGTCACGCTCTAGGGAAACATGTCCCGCTTTTGGGTACAACTTCTCGAACGGTTTAAAGCGGACTGAGCACAGGTTCCCACTGAGGGGGGCAGATCTGAACTCACCCCCCACCCTTTGCACAGCCCTGGCATTTGCCCCCTCGGTAACGCTGAATTCAGGGAATTAACCCTAAAACCAGCACCAGTAATAAAAGATTAATTTTATGAGAGATGATCAGCTACTAAACGCCATATGAGCTTCAAGGGAAGCAGCAGGGGAGGAGGGGAGGTAAAATTTGGCTTGGCCTAAAACACTTAAGAAGCTGTCCTATGGACTGTCCCCTTGGAGAGCTGGTGGAGTGGCATCAGTGGCTTGTGTTCCTCTCCCTTTGCATGCCTATGTGTAGGTATGATCTGAAGCTGGAAAGGAATAAGAAAATTGTATGAAAAGATACAAGAGTTTGTGTTTTTTTTCCTGTACTTTGGTCCAACCCTCATTTCAGTGATGGGCTGGATGCATTAAAATGTGACATTTTCAGGATAGATTTAATGCTGTTGAAATCTTGGAGGACAGCTCAGAACATCTCTGCTTAATCTGAAGGAACAGGTTTTTCAAGACTAGTGAGAGGCAATGAGGAGGAGGAGGCAGTGCACAAGTGATTGAAGTCACAGAGACATGTCAAAGCCAACATGTCTGTGTACCACTAGGAGCTCCAAAATTTATTTTTAAATGTTCAGATATTCCCAGACATGCAGAAGTCAAACTCAGTAGAAGACAAGTATGGGTCTTTTTTTTTTTGGATCTTGTCTGCTCAGTCCAACCACCTAAGACTGAAGCAGGCTGTGAATCCCTCTGACCCTTGTACTTCATCTTTTTCTTACAAAAAAAGCAGGGTGGGGATGATTCTCTGTCCTTCCAGCTTGGACTTGGGATATGATTGGTATGTTCATGGGAGTTGGGAGCAGAAAAATGGCCCCATCCATCTCTGGCTCAGGATGTAGCCCTTAGGATTGCAAACCTTCCCTCACAATCAGCCTCTGCAAGCTCTGATGTTGGTCCTTTCCAACACGCTGAACATGAAAATTACACCCATTTCAAAGCTGTGAAAATTTCTCCATGAAGTAAATGCAATGCAGAAGCTGGAGCAATTCTTAAAATGCTTCTGGTTTATCAGGGTGATGGGACTAATTAGCTCAAGACCATCTATTAATATGGGAATACCACAGTTGTCTCCCCATTGATTTGACCAGACTGGGGAAAATATTGCAGTTTCCATTCTCAGGATGATGAAGTAACCTAGTGATCCTTGCAATCTGCTTCTGCCAGCAAAGCGGCTGGGAAATACCCCCTAGCACAGGTTTAACTATTGAAATCCGAAGCCTTGCAGGGGCTGGAGATCTGCTTGATGGGGGTCTTTTGAATGGTACTGTGGATGAGAATTTTAAGCAATGGGCCATAGCTCAATTATTTTCTAGAATTGTGGAATGGCCTGAAAGGGACCTTAAAGATCATCCACACCCCCTGCTGTGGGCAGGGACACCTTCCACTAGACCAGGTTACTCCAAGCCCCACCCAACCTGGCCTTGAACGCTGCCAGGGATGGGGCAGCCACAGCTTCTCTGCCTATCTCTTTTTCTGTAAGTTTTGTTCTTCCTATTATTATCTCTTATTATTATTTGCACCAAAGAACATCAGAGAAGATACTTGCATGCCTGTTTCTGTTGTTGCAATAAAATGCTACCAGGCCTGCAGCACTGGCCAGGGAGGAGCCAGTTTCCATGGTTAGTGAGCACAACAGACCCGTGGCAAATGTTCATTGTGAGCTGGGTTTTAGCAGCAACTTCCTTCAGAAAGGCTTTAGCTTCAAGTCCTTTATATAAATCCTTTATGTAAAGGGCTGCACTTTGCTCCAAATTCCCATGACTACACACCAAAGGTCACCATCAGTCTGTGATCACCAGTTTGAAGATAAATTATAATTACTTTCCCCCCTTTCATTCTTTTTCCCTTATTTTCAGTTAAATCCTATTTTCTCACAGTTCCTGTCTCTTTTTTTATTCCAGGTGCTGCTTGATCTATTAAAACTGCCCTGAGAAGAGCTGATACATCGGTGAACACCCACCAAACACCTGTTGCTCTGTTGCCAGGCATCTTTCTGAAGGGTGCAGCATGACAGAGCTCCATGAAGCCGTGGCTTTGGGGGACTATGACCTGGTGGAGAAGATTCTGAAGGCAGGACGCTGCGACCCAAACCACAAGGATGTCGACTGGCATGACAGGACCCCACTGCACTGGGCTGCTGCCAAAGGTGAGGGCACCCTCGGCTAAATGATTCATGGGATTGCCATCAAAGTGATTTTTAGCTTTTTTTTCCTTCCACCACATGAAGATTTGTAATTTATATGGTAGGTACATAGAGCATGGCTGCTTGTCCCCCACTTTACTTTCCTAAGAGGTGACTCCATACAGTGTAAAGAAGTTATTTCTTGTGTACACCTGTGTGAATGAGCAGAAAGGAAAACCCGCTGTATTTATACCAGGTATTTATCAAACCCAATAGAACAAAATAATAACTGTGTTTTACATTGCTTTCCCTTTTTCTCACCTGCTTGAGTGAGCGACGCAGGACCAGAGGTGTTTGCAGCTCCCATTTGGTACTTCCCCTTCAGAAGTGTCTGTTAAAGTCAAATATCCCTTTACATCTCAAAAAAGAGATGATGCAACAGTATGTAATGTATAATTGTACACAGTGTAAAAAGGGGAAACTGGACCTCTATTCCTCCATGATGCAGTGTTTGTTACACACTGGGATCTCATGTCATGCCATCTGTCTTTACTTAGAAATTAAGTGTATAATTTGCTGTTTGAAACTTGAGACCATGTTTTTCTTTTGCCCTGATGGATTATTATGCATTTAGGCATCAGCGTTGGGAGGGACCTTACTTAAGAAAATAATGAGAGACTGACACTGCCTAGAGGCCATTTGGAATGATCTAGCTCAGTCAAGGCAGGGTGAAGTGGGCTAGAAATAATTTTTTGCTTCTCTAAGCAATTCCCCAGGTTAGAAAAATGAGAAAGTCAATGAAAACAAGTATTTTCTTTATCTCCTATCCAAAAAACCTTTTTTTTAGTAAAGCTGTTCACAGGTTTTCCCATTCTTTACGTTTAAGTGTTATATTGCAATGAACTAAAGCAAAATGTAACAAAGAAATAGCCAATTGGTCCATGACTAATTGAGATATGCTGCTCAGAAATTAGAAAGCTTTTTGATCTAATAGTTGTTTTTGTTGTAAAATTCTTCTGGAAGCAGTCTGGTTTGGGAAAAAGCAACCAGCATTTTCTATTGAGCATCATTTACATGATAAAACAAATCGTCAGGTCGTGGGTAAAAATCTGTTGCCGAGGGAATTATGATCAGCTGTGTGTGACTGTCTCCTGCATCCTTGAAGGTACAAATTCTGATGCAGTTGCCTGTTCTCTCCTCGTTTTGCTGCCCACCTCAAGGGCGGTCGGATCTGGTCAAGCTCCTCGTGGATCACGGCGCCCGGCACTGCCTGCGGAGCGACGTGGGCTGGACTGCGGCTCACTTTGCCGCCGAGTCGGGGAGGCTGAGGGTGCTTCGCACCCTCCATTCCCTGCACGCTGCCATGGATGCAGCAGACCTGTTTGGCGACACTCCCAAGAGGCTCGCGGAAATCTACGGTCACCAGGAGTGCTCCAAGTTCTTGGAAAAGTGAGTAGCGACGGCAGGTCCCACTGCGGCAGTGGATGGGGCTCCAGCAGTGAAAATTACACACACTGTCCTATTCGGGAACAGAATAAACACAGGGTTTTACTTATCTGTCCACCTAAAGCCTATTAAAGCCGTCACACACGAGCAGTGGGAGATAAGCAAACACGGGTCTGTCACGGGGAAGTCATTGAGAAGAAATTCTTTTATTCCACTGCCTCCTGTGGTTTGCCCTGGTATGTTTTCAAAAGCGTTACCACTTCGTGACATCATTGTTTTTGTAAGGATATTACAGAGAGAGTGTTAAGCAACAGAAATGAGAGCAACAGCCGGCAAAGATTAACCCCTTAGAGAGTGCTGAACACACAGGTTGAATGGTTTAAGAGCAGCCCTTCAGCAGTTGTATGTGTATATATATATGTATATCATCTGGCTTTTCTTATAGTAAAGAAAAGAGCTATTGTATTTTTTACATATTTATTGAAAATTAGACCATTTGTTCTGTTAATAGGATGGCCACATATTACTCCCAAATTTTGGGAAACTCCTTACTGTCTTAACTGTTTACACTTACCACTGTGGCACCACTTGCCATGAGAAATATGCTTTTAGAAGATTCCCAATTACCATTCCTGTTTTTCAGCCACTGGTTTGGCTCGCAGATATTTTCATCCTTGCAAAGCTGTTTCCCTGGATTAGGATGCTGTACTCCAGAGGTTTGAGCTGTGTCTCACACCTGCATCTCTCTGAAGCAGTGGGACAGATCATCAGAGGCCAGCCAGCTTGTTCAGTGTAAACCACAGTCCCACAAACTACTTGGTGTTTAAATACACTGCCTGTGAAACCAGCACACGCCAAACCCTGGAATGCTGAGAGCTCCCTAAATCTTTTTCTCCCCTGTGTTTTTCTGTTAATTTGCAGTCCTGCCATAGTCCTTCACTGGCATCTCTTCTACCACTGCCACAATTTCAAGACTATTTTGGTACCATGTATATCCTGGACTTTTTTTTTTTATGGACACATACCCAGCTCAAAGTCTCCAGCTTGCCAGTGCAGCACAAGAGCTGCCAAGTTAAAAATCAGGCATGGTGACTGAGCAAATGTCTAAGGAGGCTAGTGCCTACCAAGTGCCACTTTTCTTTAATCCACATAAACCTTTCTGTAGGTGCTGCTGTCCTTTAGCTGTATTTCTACAGCTGTTGTTTCCTGATGAAATGCTCCATGCCCACCTTTTACCTTCACACAGCATCAGTGTCCTTCCATAGGAAAAGACACCCAAACTGTGCAAAATCCCCCTGTAAAAAGCCAAAAAAATGTTCTAGGGCAGACACAGGTTCTGGTTTCAAAGCTCTGGCTATTACAGAAGCTGCTGGAACCTTTCCATTTTACCTGCCCACCCAACACAGAATCATAGAATGGTTGGGAGGGACCTTAAAGCTCATCTCATTCCAACTCCCTGCCATGGGCAGGGACACCTTTCACTAGACCAGGTTGCTTCAAGCCACGTGCACCTTGGCCTTGAACACTGCCAGCGACACCTTAGAGCTAAAGCCTCGCTGTTTTTGGAGCTGACCTGTCCAAACCCTCACTACTCACCAGCTTCCTTCCACACAGGAGTATCAGCTCTTCTTACCCTCAGACATTCAGTTTAAAGACATTTAAACAACCAGCAGGTGGTACCTAAGCTTTGCTAAGTAGAGTCTTTACTATCTAGACCCTGGCTTTGTAGTAAAGCTCAGGTTTACCATTCCTTTGAGAATGGGGCCCTCTGTTCCAGTGGAGTTTCTCTTTATACTGGTCTCAGCTCTTGGCAGGCTTAGTTTCCAAACCAGCACAGGTAAATATTGTCTAAGCTAGAGAGTGAAAGTCTGCAGGCTTTTCTCCCTTGATGAATCATTTATAGCAATTACTTAGCTATTCAATGCTGTCCTTTTTGCATGAACCTCACCAGTAATTCCTGTCAAATCTGTAGTCTTTGGTGTGCACTTGGCTGTGCATGAGGGCCATGGCAGTGAAGTGACAGCAAGGGTAGGGGAATTGCCTGGACGATGCCGATGGGCGGTGCCTGCGGCACACAGAGTCTCCTGGGAGAATGATTAACAAGTTGATTGACAGGATGATTGGCATCCTCGTCTGAGACACCTTAGCAACAGCCTAGGGCGGCTCAGGTAGCTGATGAAGGGTTTTCTGAGGTGAATGACTGATTTAAGTTGGAATGACTGATTTAAGTTGCCTTTCAGAGCCATAGGCTGGCCTGACTCACCCCACAGCAGCACGGCTCATCTAGGAGCATGGCTGGGAGAACTTAACTGGGAAGATGCTTTGAATGCCCATGCCTAGGACATTGTATAAGGCACACAAAGCCTTTGCAATCACCTCACAGCCATAACACAGCCTGTGGGCAGACAAGAGTTTATCACTGTGACAACTGCAGTGCCTTCACCTCCTCATACCAGCAACCTTGGAGCTGGAATAGCTGGCATTTATAGTATAGTTTTGATTACCTTCTGCTCCTTCAGATGTGCAGAAGGTCCCAGAGGTGGTCAGGCAGTGTCAGCAGCAGGGCAGTGCTGATGTGTGCTGCAGACAGGGAATGAAATGTGTGCCTGCACATTTGCTGCACAGCACAGAGCAGGTCTGCACTCCTCTTGCAGTGTCTGTGGTATATAAATATGAGGAATATTTTGTCAGTTTTGGGTATTTGCTTGTCATGCAAAAAGAGAGAAAATGTAGAGTTTGCATTTTTAAATCTGAGGGTCTGTGCCAAATGCAGGGCTGATGAGCATATGTAAACAGGGCTATGAGTATCCAAATCCTTCCTATATCCTAATTCAGCCCCATCTAGCACTACCTTGAATGATGTGTGTCTGTCCCCAGGTGTTGCCAGCTGCATGAACTACCTGCCTGCCCAGGCTGGGCAACTGCTCTGTGCTGAGGACTGTTTGCATCCACATGGAAATATTACATGTATCAACATGGAAATATTATTAACATGCAAATATTGGGAATATTTTGCTACCAAGTATCTGTACGACTCACTGAGGTTTGCATGGACATGCAAAGGTTAGGAAACAGCCTTCAAAACAGCTGCTTCTGAATACCAAACACATATTTTGCATCAGATTTGTTTTGCATGAAGAGGGCTTTACCCTGGTTGCTGTGAGAGCTGGCAAGGATGGTGCTGAGCTGGCACAGACACCCACAGCCCGTGCCAGCCGCCAGCCTCTCTGCAAAGTGCCAGCTGTTGAACCTGCACCAAAGGCTCCCGCTATCTGAGCCCAAAGCATACACTTATACTCAGGTGTGTATAGATACATACATTTAGAAGTCTACAGAAAGAGGTTTCTTGCCCTTGGTAGCAGATACTAAATAAGAGAAAATAGGATCGTTCAGTTCAAAGGGGCCTGCCACAATAATTTGGTCATATGGCCTGATCACTTCACCAAAAGTTTAAGCATGTTATTAGGGGCATTTTCCAAATGCCTCTTAAACACCAGTGGGCTTTGGGCATCAACCATCCCTCTCAAACACAGACTCTGTGGAGACCTTTCAGCACCTGAAGAGAGCCTACAAGAGGGCTGGAGAGGGACTTTTTACAAGGGCATGGAGTGAGAGGACAAGGGGGAATGGACTAGGTAAGTAGGATTACGTTAGATACAAGGAAGAAATTCTTCACTGTGTGAGTGGTAAAGGCCCTGGCACAGGTTGCCCAGAGAAGCTGTGGCTGGTCATTCTTTGAAGGTGTTCAAGGCCAGGTTGGATGGGGTTTGAAGCAACCTGGTCTAGTGGAAGGTGTCCCTGCCCGTGGGTTGGAACGAGATGGTCTTTAAGGTCCCTTCCAACCCAAACCATTCTATTATTCTATGATACAGTAAGCCTACGTGATGAAGCTCATCAGTGTGAAGGCACTGGCTTTGCTTTGTGCTCTCAGTTGGGACAACATTGCACTGATGTGACAGAGCTGTTCTTTCACAGAAAAAAGTATTTTTTTTCCTGATACTTGATGATGTTTCTGACAGAACTGCGTAAATCCTGAGTGCCCACAAAGTCAGAGCTCTGCAGTAGGAGGAAAGGGTTTGCCTTCTCTTGGACAAGACTTACACTTGGAGTTTCCGTGTCCAGATCCTGGAAGTGGTGGGGGCCAGGGGGATCTCTGTGAGGAGGGGTTGAGGCTGCACCATGCTGGGCACACCGCAGGGTTTTCTCAAGTGTTACTGGCAGCAGGGTTTTAACCAGTCTGAGACACAATCCCTGACCCTGGAGATGGTCCCTTGTGAACAACCTGGAGGTGTGACTGTGCTGAGCTCACTCTTGTTTTCTCTCCTAGAGCAGAGGTGGAGAGCAGAAACTACCGCATGACAGCTGCAATGAAAGGAATCCCCTTAGACCAGAGAGATGAAGACTGGGAACACAAGAAAGAGGAGCTTGGGAGAAACCCACCATGTTTCTGGGAGAACTGCACAACCTCTGCTCCAAAGAAAAACGGGAAAAAAAAGGGGAAGCAGTAGTTTGTCCTGTCTGTTTGGTGCCTCTGAGCACTTGCAATGCAGAGCAAAGGCACTGGCAGATCTCAGGTGAATCTGCAGGGTGATATACACGTAAATGGGGGAAGCAAATGATCACAAGGATGTATCCTTGAGATATACTGTAAACAGTGTCCTTAACAGGAAAAGGTAGAAGTGCTTCTGTCCTTCCGTGTGCCTCTATGTAACAGATCTCAAATACCAAAAAACTGCAGAATATGTTTAAATATACCAATTCTCTAAACCACTGGAATGTTTAAACTTATTGAGATGACCAGCAATTACCCATATTGTGAGGGAGGGAAATGATTTCGCTCCTACCCGAATCACAAAAGTATCTGGGATTGTGGTTCTGCTTGCTCTGCTGATATCTGTGGCCTTTCCTTGTTTGCTTCTGGCCCTGCATCAACCAGGAGACACTACAGGTGCCTGTAACCTCTGGTGTTACCTCTCTCTTTTCTCAGTCATGGGGTGTAGTTGCTTCTTCTGACTGAAACTGAGATGCTGATTTTGAGCTTTCACCAGACACATGGGTCCAACAGCCTGAATCTCCCATTCCTGTCCCAGGAAAAGGGAAAATGTGCTCCTCCTTACTGCTTTGAGAGAGCTGTGACTTTCAAGAGTGTTGGAACAAACACTGCCTTATTTTCAGCAGTACTCCCAGCTATTTTTATATCTCTGCCCTTAGGAATGCTGTGAAACTGGTCCTGAGCTGTGCCTTTGATCATCAACACTTCCCGTGGCAAAAGCATTTTTAACT
>VXAW01005870.1:0-102817 GCA_013399735.1 Tyrannus savana
CACTTTTACTACCTTGTAGAAATATGACAACTGTTAGCTTGGGAGGTCTAACAGCATAAAAATATGCCTTTATTATTTTTATTTTGGGTTCAGAGCAAAATTAGGTTTAAATGCTTTGTGTGCACTTAACACAAACCCAAGTGAATTTGACAAGGGTCATTGACTGACTATGTAAAGAGCGATCTTGGCACCCAAGTGCAGGTTTGCCTTTGATGCCAGATGAGGAGGAGCCCAGAATGAATAATCACCAGAGAAACTGTTTCTGCCAGGTGCAGGCAGGGTATTTTTGGTCCTGTTGATTTAAAAGGGAGTGCATGAAGGAGGAAAGGAAGATTTCTGTTACTCTAGAAGGTACATTATGTGAAAAACTACAAATGATAACTTAAGGTGGGATGCAAATTTGCAATGTAGATGTTTAGAAATACTTTTCCTGACTTTGTACAGAATAATCATTACTTCAGCATATTTTCATGTAACTGTTTATCTGGCAAATGTTTTTAATGCTCTTAAAGGATAATTTACCTGTCAATTTTTCTACACTTTGGTATGTTAATTAGTGGCTGTAAGGAAAATACTGAAGTGCAGAAGCAGTGGGGATATTAGGAAGTGATGTGTAAGCTCCAGAACTGTAGGAATAGATTGTCTCTGAAAAACTCGGATACTTCAGAAGCAGCATATCTTTTACTTGTTTGCTTCAGTTCCTCTGAGAACTGAATGCACTCAGTCCCAATGATGTCTCTCAGGACTGTGTCAAAGTGTAATTCTTCTGTGTGGGCAGTTGATCAAGGTGGTTCTACGTGAGGAAGTTGCCTTAATTCAGCAGAAGTTAGAACTTTTGACAGGAATGGAGTTTGATATTTTTTTTAAATGCATCGCTGCTATAAATTCCTGTGTATGCATGCTTCATGTAAGACTGTCTTGAATGCTTTAACAGCATTTTGGTGTTCCAGTTGCACTAGACTGTTTTCTGTCAGTCAAAAAAGTCCAGAGTGATGTGCTGGTTTGCTCTTCCGAGAGACTGAAGAGTAACCAAGCTCAGATGAGCTTGTATTACAGTGATGATTCAGGTACTTGGAACTGTCTCCTTGAAGTGATGTCTCAGTTTGTCATTCTGCCTTTGGGCAGAGATTGTTTTGTAGAAAGAGCTAGAAATTTGGAATTTTAAAAATTTCTCTCTTCTTTCTTAGGTGTCCAAACTTAAGAAAAAGGAATGCTTAAAAAGAATTATTTTTCTGAGGTTTGGAAGCTTCTTTCTCTTTCAAACATTCTGATTTTTGTTGTTCCTCAGAGCATGTTGGACACCTGCAAGAGTTCTGTGAGGAGTTCAGAGGAGAACTTGTTTTCACTTGTTCTGTTTCCCCCCCAGTGTTGGATCCTTATGTCTTCCTCTTGCTATGTAAACCCAACTATATAAATAACATACTGCTGATTCTAAAGCCCCTACTTCTTTCATTCATTATGAGACAGAGGGAAGACAAATTATTGTATTTTTTTCTTTAATATCAGTTTCTGATATGCAAATTCAGGCTTTGATTTCTTTTGCTGTTTAAAAGTTGTGATTTCTGTTTCCAGAAAGGCAAAGCAAGGATTCCCTTCCGCTTCACCTGCATGTTCTTGTTAAAGGATTGTTGGGGAAAATACTGAACTAGCCCTTGGAAGAGATTCGAGCCTCCTGTTTCCTCTTGGTTAGGTCACTATCAGTGACTGGGTTTGTGATGAGTTGGATGGTGAGAATCTCTGACTGTGTCTGCTGGACTGCAACATCTCCTGCCTAGCACTTGCTGATACTAGAAGTGTTGCTCTTACTTTCTGGTACTCAACTTCGGGTTTATTACCTATCTTTAACAGAAGTGATGTGGGCTAAATAATACCAAAGTCCTCTTTTAGAACCTGTCCTTCTAGTGCATCTTCATTCTAGTACAGCTGCAAATTTTCCTTGCAACAATGAAATTTATCTTCTATGATAGCTTCCTCGTAATCCTTTAAAATATATAAATCATATATATAATATAGATCATGTAAACCATATCTCCTACTTGAGATTTGGTTATCATTTCTTAAAACATCCCACTAGTATCTTGATCTGTATTTGTTTTTATTTTATCTTTTTTCTTAGTGATCAGTGATGCAAAATTAAGCTCTACTTTTGTTAAGGTTGGGCTTCACAAAGCAGCCATCCCACTCGTCATTTCCTTTTGTTCCCTCTGTCCTTCCCCAAAAAACTATTATCAAGGGATTCAACACTGTCATATGACTTATCTCTCCAACAGTGCCAATTATGTCAAATACATATTATTTCAAAATCTGAAAGATACAGTAACTTTTCCTTGTCACTCAACATCTAGATGTGATGTGGAATACTTTTAGGAAAGACTTATTTTCTTACTGAATTTAGACTGAATCAAAACTTTATGACTATCAAAACTTTATGACCATCCTTTACCTGCATACCCAGTGCTCGACTGCTTGCTTTCATCTTTTTCCTGATTTATTTATGCCATGTGATAAGAGTTTTCTCAAAGAAATTCTTTTCCCATTTGAAATAAAAGGGAAGTCAAACGAATGGTCTTTGAATTCTTGTGTCATCTGTGAAGGTTTGTATGATATCAGCATTTATCAACACAAGATACTTGCCTGCTTACTCTGGCAACATCCCTTCTATTTTTTTTTTTTTTATTTTTGGCAGGCTGAGCACCATTTTGTTGCCTTTGGTCTTATGCTGGTATCTTTTAGTCTTCTAATTGAATTGCATGTAACAGTTGTTGCTCCTAAGAAGCTCTAGGATAATATCCTTGTTTGTCCCATAAGGATGGCCCACAGGTATGCTTTCTGTAGCTTTTAATTTTCTTCTGTAGACACACCATTTCCAAAATACTTAAAACAATTGATGCAGTGATTAAAATATCATTTTGAATGTCTTTATGCGCCTCTTCATTTGTCTTCATATTTAATTTAATTATAAATAATTTGTTTCTCAGTTTTTTTCCTGCATTTCATCTCTTTGCAACAGCTGCAGATGAGAAAAGGAACAATGTTAAATTCATGGATTTCCCAAAGCTTTTTATTTTCTTGGATGCTACCTGATATTGACATTTTCCTTGGCAGTATTAATATTTTCCTTTTCAAGGCTGCATTTCATGCACCAAAAAACCCACCACACAAACCCCCACTATTTGACTAGAAAACAAAATCCACTGCTTCCGTGACAGAAATGGATGATGAGTAACAATTTCCAAAGATGAAGCTGAAGGATCTGTGGTATGTGCTCAGCTTTGTCTGCTCCATGTGTTTGTTTGCTCAGCAGCCTTGTTTTGGAAATGGCATTGAAGGAGTAAAGTACTTGGTATGCCCTAAAAAGAAAGAATAGCAAGTGAAAATCAAAATTCTGAGTCTGAACAGGGACCTAATTCTCATGTTCAGTTCTTTCAACATGAACACTTCCACCTCCCTCACCTGGGCTTTCAAGAGACTAAAATCTCTGCCATGCTTTTGAGATGGAAACTAAATGACCTTGCTAAGACTCTCTCTGCTTCTAAACACAGTATCCTCTGATTTACCTTCTGTTGTCATCATAGATGACTTTCTTTTATTTTCTGTTGTAATTTCTGCAAACCTGGTGTATTTTTTTCCTCATCACTGAATGTTGCATGAATAGAAATTTGATCCCTTTCCTTAGCTGTACTCAAAGTTAGAAAGAACTTCTACATTTATTGATAAAATTCAACTAACCCATAATTGTGAAAATGATGCATATTGTGTATGGTCTATGTGCATGACGTTCCTTTGTGGCAGATTGCCTGATGTTATCTGATAATTTTGATTCCTAATGCTCTGGTGCTTGGGACCTCTCTCTCCTCTCCGTGGAACAACTGATGTTTAGACAGCTTAGCTGAAATGCGTCCTGTTGTCGGCATGAAGACATCACTGGTGCAATTACAGAGTACCACAGAGAAACACGACAGATAATCAGACTATCAAGGTTATAATCTGTTCCTTGTGTTCACAGTTACAAGTCAGAGTGGCAGAGGAGAACATTAGGGCTAATGCATAGGGCACCTGCAGTTACAAACACTCGAAGACAGGAAAACACTTCAACATCATTAAGTAAATGGAAAGTGCTGCTGTTTCATCTAGTTCATGTCTAATTGTTTTAGCCTTTGGCATGAGTAGCCGTGTTGCTGAATCAGCGGTAGCAGGGCAGGACCCAGGCTGGCTGAGACTGTTTTAGGGGAAATATTACACAAAATGCGTGTGTACTTTTTAAATTAAAGACAATTGGGTGTACACACACACAAAAAAAATACCTGCCAAAATATGCTAAATACCTAACAGAGAAAGCCTCAAGAAGAATACAATTCTGTTCTGCTGATGATGCTTAAAGATGTGGGTAAATACTTTAAAGTAAGGATATACCTATTAGAAGTATTTTGAGAAATATGGGCTTGAGTGAGGGAAGAAAAAACAAGATTTATTCTTTTCTGTTAGTGGGTTGGCATTTTGATTGGCTTTGAAAACTCAGTGTGGAACTGAGTTTTCAAAATATGGTTCTTTCGAGCTCCTTCTAAGACTTGTAGGCCTGAGACTCAGTTTTCATCAAAAAGTCATTTTTAAATGTGCGTTCTAGCTCTTATGAACAACTCACTTTTAATGAAATTTCATGGTAGTTCTCATTGTTTGTGATGAATAAAATATGAAGTTTACCTTTTACATACAGTAAAGAATTTTGTTTATTTGGTAGTCACATCCTATATTTGAAGTATATTAAGAAAGCATAGTTAAGTTGCCTAGGAATGGCATTCCTAAAGTCCTATTAAGTTATTTCTGTTAAAAAGCAGGGGAAAAACCCAGCTCTTTCTCCTTCTGCAATTACTATCAGCTTTAGGGTCTTCTGGGTTTATGCAGACAGTATAAATCACAGAATATGCTGAGTTGGAAGGGACCCACAAGGATCATGAAGTCCAACCCTTAGCCCTGCACAGGACCATCCCCAGGAGTCACACCACGTGCCTGAGAGCACCAAATGCTTCTTGAGCTCTGCCAGGCTTGGTGCTGTGACCACTTCTCTGGGAAGCCTGTCCCAGTGCCCAACCACCCTCTGGGTGAAGAGCCTTTTCCTAATATTCAAACTAAGCCTGCCCTGACACCACTTAAGGCCATTCCCTGGGGTTCTGTCACTGGTTGCCCCTGGTCATGCTGAAATTTATATTCTCATATTTCATCAGCAGTATGATCAGAAACATTGTTTCTCTATAGGGCAGGGGAAGTATCCTATTTCTTCACTGTACGTTTATTTCAGAGGACAGGCCAGTGTGCAGCCCATAGGAGAAATTAGTAACACCATTCAGAAGAGGGTAAAGTTTGACTTTTGGTTGCAGTCCAATGGTAAGCTCATGCAGTCCAGCTGTAGAGAAATTGCTTGTGTAAGGAAACAGCAATTCTTAATATCAAACTTACTTGGAAAAAAACAAATATTTGCCTACTGGCTCTTTTGTTTTTAATACATTTGGCTATTTGCGTGCACGGACTTAATATAAAAATGCGGGGTGAATTCTATGTTCTCTTTTTGTGGGTACATTTTTCAACTTTTTGCTCTAAATCTAATAGTTGTAAGCTAAGTACAGGCAACCTTATTAGCAGCAACAGCACCAGCAGTTCTGTACAAAATGTGATTATCGTGTACCCGTGAAGGGAACGGGGAGTTCCGAGCATCACCGTGCTGAGCGAGAGGCACTGAAGGCTCTGGATGATTTGTTGTTCCTGCGTCAGGGTGACTGCACACCCACCTAAAGCAGTGGTAGTAAGAATCTCCATCTGTGCCATTAGATGAAGTGGCATTATTTTAACACTTTGGCATTAGTTAGCTTCATATGTTGCCCCATCAACGCACTGATGTCCAAGTATCTCCAAGATGCTTCAGCGTGCTCTTTCTTTGTGGAGACCATCTGCAGGAATATTTCAGTCTATGTAGACAAATGCCAAAAGTGCTAGAGCGCTCTACTTAGTCATACAAGCCTCTTTAAGAGATTTTAAATTGCTATTATACCAACTGATGTCACTTTGCTTGGTGTCAGCAGGCTTGACAGGGCTTGCTGACTGGTAACACTCTCTGGAAGTTGTAAAGAGTGAAGATCTTAGTAAAGTCAGTCCAACTGCTTAGTTTTTAAACTGTGTGCAGCTTGCACTCCCAACAGGCTGGGGTGGAAGGGAAGAACCTGTGCATGCTACTAATGTATTTTACCATGATCCAGGTGTTGTGTACAAATAGTGGTTTTCGGAAACGAAAAAAAAATATGAGCAGTTAGTTTTTTCTGTACTGTGTGAATTACATCAACTAAATTTGAATCATGTTTTATTGGACTTAGTTGAATGAGTGAGTGGCAGTTGCTCCTGGCATTCCATTTTAGTGATCTCCTATATTCCTTAAGGAAATTGAAGGTGGTGATATAATTGCTCATTTTTGAAAGGGCCTGAAATGAACAGTTCTGAAATGGGCCACTTTAAATATGGTAACCATGTATTAATATTGTTGCTCCACTGGGCTCAGCATGTACAAAAATACCCTTTCAAGGAAGACTGCTGGTGTTGCTCTGCTTACAGCACAGAACAATTTCTTGGATGGACTGTAATTATTTTACTCACTTCATCTAACTGCTGTTATTGATGTCTGGAGACAGGGAAGAATGAACTTTCTAGTATTTTCCACCCTTGTAGAATCAGAGGGAAAATAAAATGTTTCCCGGGAGAAGAAGGAATCCAGTAGTCTGCTCAGTAAGCTTTTTTCTTGGAGATTGAGCTTAAGATTTCTCTGAAGCTTTGGTAACACTTGATTGCATTGAAGCACCTGGTTCTGCCTCTCCTGGCTTTGTAGGTCTTCCCACTGCTGTTTAAGTTCCTTATCAAACTTGGCTGGAGATTCCAATCTGATGCAACAGGTCTTTACATGTACACAAGGAATTTTACTAACCTGTTGCTGTTTTTCTTCTTGCTGTCCTTTGGGCCATGGGTT
Source organism: Tyrannus savana (assembly GCA_013399735.1). Lineage (NCBI taxonomy): Eukaryota > Metazoa > Chordata > Aves > Passeriformes > Tyrannidae > Tyrannus > Tyrannus savana. The sequence continues at coordinate 7,007 of VXAW01005870.1, forward strand.
GAATGTTCAATTCTAGTCTGTCCCCATGGGGAAGGTTGGGGGTTGCTGTTTGTATTTAATAGAACTCATCTGAATTTATTCTGCAGGGGGACTCTGACAAGATTCAAATCGTATCAGTGGCCTCACCCTGAAAAATAGAAAAATTCACTTGTGTATTAATTTGAGGGATAATGAGAGTAAACATATGATTACATAAAATCTGAATTTTTATGCACTAATTAGGGGAGAAAAATAATTTCTAAAGTACTTAAGTTAAAGGTTACCACAGTAAGATAGATAGAAGTAGAAATAAATCAATCTGCTGGATTAGATAATGATGGAGTCTAGCTGTTGGCCTTCTGTCAGTCCTAGTGTCACAGCAGATGTTTTGATAAACCAATATTGTTCAACAAGTCTTTGTTCAACAGGACACGTACTGTGAAGTGAGAACAAATGTGTTGCTGGCAATTACCAGACCCCACTGGGGAGGGCAATCAGAGGTGAGGAACCTCACAAGTGTATAGTGAAAGGACCTGGGGCATTCCCTGCACAGTGATGTTTTATTTAGGTAGGTAGATGGTATAAAAAGAGTTTTTTCAGTATTGACAAGTACAAAATAATACAGTGCTAAATGCTTGAGGAAAATACCTGGTATCCCAATCAGTAATTCTGTAGGAGAATTGCTGAATTTCCCAAAGCAAGGATGGGGAAGAGCTGCGTGGCCCTCCATTAGCCTGAAGGGTAGTGTTGTGGAGAGAGGCTGTTTTGTACTGATCCTGGTGGCTGTTCCCAATCCATATCTCATGGCAGTTAGTTCTGCTCCTTCTTAAAATTAGAACCTAATTTAGCCTGACACGAGTCACTGAACAGTCCATTAAAAAAACTGTGTTTTGCTAAGCTTTTCTTTGTACATAGTGCCAAGTAAAGGGCTGGTTTCAGTAAGTAATGTTCTGTCTGAATGAGATGGGATAACTCTGTGACTTTTATGGGCATTTTGGAGTACTCAGCACCACAGCTGAACAGATTCAATAGCAATGACCTTCCCAGTCCATATTTGGACTGAGATATGTGTATCCAACATTGAAATAAAATTTTGAGTAATGAGAATATTAGGAACCTCACTGAAGTCTGGAAGGTACTCTTTCTCAAGAAGTCCTACCCAAAACTCTGTTTTCCCACACCTGCATTCCTAAGGTGCCTCGAGCATCTGTATAATTGCCTGGTGATCTAGATAAGGTACCGATATAATTGAAAACTCTTCTCTGTGGTGACCAGTGACAGGACCTGAGGTAATGGCCTGAAGTTGTGTCAGGGGGAGGTTTAGGTTGGATATCAGGAAAAGATTCTTTATGCAGAGGATGGCTGGGCACTGAAACAAGCTCCCCAGGGCACTGGTCACAGCACCAAGCCTGACAGTTCAAGAAGCATTTGGATGATACCCTCGGGCCCATGGTGTGACTCTTGGGGATGGTCCTTTGCAGGACCAGGATTTGGACCCAATGATCCTTGTGAGTCCCTTCTAACTCAGCATATTCTGTGATTCATCTGAAAAAGTGGGTAGGCAGACAGTCCCTCAGAACCCAAATTTAAATCAATTTAACCCTCTGATGAAACCACACTTGAAAAATCTTAACCACTAAATGACAGTACCGATGCTGCATAAAAACCAAACCAAAATCAGCAAATCTAGAATTATTAATTACTTTCCACATTCTTGGCTAATGCTCATGCACTATATGTCTTCCAGGAGTGGAATCTGGACCTTGTTGAAATCTGTTGTACTTGTGCCATTAAATTGCACAGGAAATAAAATTCCTGGAATTACACAAATGTGGTAAATGCTGGTGGGTCTTTAACCTGATTCCACAGATGCAACAATGTGCAACTTTGAATCCAGAGTTCGTAATACCATCTCGCAGTTCTTGCTGACACATCAAATGGTGTACAAGGAGACCAAAGAACTAGGGCAAGATGGAGTTTGTTTCTGCTCTTCTTTGCCATTTCTTCCCCGTCTACCATCTAAATCTAGCTTACTAGTGAGAAGTTAAGGATAAAATGTTGCTTGAAAGTAACTTATAAAGGCTTCCAGATGTATATTTATGCAAGATGTATATTTATGCAAGATGCAAGATGTATATTTAAATAATTATAGTGTTATATTATTAGCAGAATACATTAAAATTAGAAGTAAACATTTATACAGACAAATATTTAACCCTAACCTCGGTCCGTTATTAGTGGCACTGTTCGTTTGGTTGAGACAAGAATGCCTGCCAAACTTAATTTGCTAGTTTTAAGTTATACACTCTGTGTCCCTCTTTCTCAAAGAAAACACCACAAAAGAGGTGTCATGTTGGTGTGGAGGTAGCTGCTGAATAGGAGTTATTATATAAACGGAGTTTGTTTGGGGATATTTTCTTGCTGCCATCAGGATCTCAATCAGTCTGTACTACAAGCCAGTGCTTTTCCTTGAGAAATATATTCTGAAAAGCAAACAAAATACTCTTCTATATTAAAGTGTTAGTCAGCATATAGCTCTGTGAAAGGCTGCCATAAGGAGTCATACCGGTTGAGTTTAATAGTTCATGCATTGTAAACGCTGAAATTGGATATGTCACTGAAAGCTGCTCTTTGGCAGTTTTAGCTTGCATGACCGGCATTTACTCAGCAGATCGCTATAGGTCCTGCTGATCTTCCCCTGACACCACTTGAGCAACATCTTTCTAATGGATACTTTTTTTTTTTCCTTATTTTTCTTACTATTCCTCCCCCCACCATGTATTGGGCATTAACATGCTTTCCTTGGAAACTGGAGCGTGCATTTCATCTCCCGCTGCCCATTTCCTTCTTCAGCAATTTTATTTTAGAGCCACAGCAAGGGAATGCTATCTTGTGCTGCTCAGTGGTGTAATATTCCAATGGGTAATATGCTTGAAGCTGCCATATTGTGCTATGACCAAGAAAAAAAGGGTATAAAGGATCTTATGTTTTTGAGAGAATTCTGCCCTCAAGGCACTCTGTAGCTGCACTGGCCTATCAAGGGTAGCTTAGCAGAAAGATATAATCTTAAAATTATGATGGCAGCAGCTTTCTGATTTTTCAAACTGGCATAATCTGGGATGTAGCTCAGGCAGACCATGCTGAGCAGCTCTTTCCGTGCCTGCCTCTAACATGTGCTGTTCAATTTCAGCCTCTTCCATGCATCTAGAAGGGTTCTCTGGTGATGATGGCATGAAAAGTGTGTGTGTGGGATGTTGTCTATGTTACAGTAAGGACTTTTCTAGTGTACACTTACATTTTAAATTTGCATTTAAATCAGACAGTACCCCAGTTATACTTAAAAGATACATTCATGAAACAGTTTGGCCTGAGATTGTTTTTTTAACATACCATGTGGTAAGAATGGGCTGGTGTTAGAAAAGTGACACCACATCTAATTTATGGGGTCAAGAAAAGAAGAAAAGTGTGGGGAATCTTTTTACTATGGGATTGCTCAAGACCTAACCATTTTTAGCACAGTGAAAACTCTTGTAGATTTTAGGTATTGTCAGCTGGCTCTTGGCCTTTAATGCCAGCGACCCTGCTATGATATGCAGTGCAGTAGTAAAAAAACCAGAGTAGAGCCTTAGTTTTTCTCCTATTAATTAACTATGAACATCATAAGTTTACTATTGTTTCACAGTATGTATTGTAGCCTATCCAATTTAGTAATTAGTGTCAGTGAAATGGTATTTGGGAGAGCTCTGAAGTTAGCCAGCATTTGAGGTCAAAATCCAAGAAGAATGACAACTGATGAGTTCGTGCCTGATTTGGACCAAGAGTGCTGAAGCTGCATCTCCCCAGAAGTATCACAGTTTGGATTTTTGGGCCTTAGCTTTTTAGGAAACTGTCCATAATAGTTTGTGCTGAAATTGGAGGGGACTCATTCTGTACTTATACTTGTTCTTAACCAGTGGTCATTATACTGTGAAGTGTTCCTCACTGAGAGGGATCTTCTCTAACTTTTCTTTTTAGGAAACATTGCTCTTCCCAGTCAGATCATTATCCTGTCTCTAAAAGAAGGGGCTAAATTTTGACACTGGTTAGATAATTGCAGGTTATGCTACCTGCATGTACTTGAGGTTTGTCAGTTGACATCACTCTCAAGTGTCAGAGTTTTATCATCTTTCATATCAAAAGTGTCATGGTTGAAATACAGGACTCTGAGCTCTAAGCTGGTAACACAGCAGAGCTTTCAACGAGCACTGGCAGCGATTTTGTGATCGTCTTTGCCAGCAGTAGGGGCTTGATCTTTCACTTCTAATAGTGAAATGTATATTGCATATTAAATATTTTACTCAACAATATTCCTTTTGAACATTGGGTCCTTTTCAGTTTAGGTTTTTCCTAGGCTATGTTTGTACACATGGAACTTGGAAGGATGACATGATTAATGTGTTGCTACTATGACAGTAGAGATGTCACATAGCTGCGTTCTCAAAAGCCGGGTCTTTGCTACTGGTTAAACATTCAAGGATGTTGCAACAGTTCATAAAGCCATAAAGAAAATTATGCTAAAGAATGTTCATAACTAACATGAGAAAAAAGAACCTGGTAACTTGGACTGTTTAAGTAAATCATCAGGGGAAGGAAAATGCAATACTGGAAACTTCTTTAACCTTCTCAAATTTTTAGTATGGTCTTACAAAGCTGCTTGATTTGGAAACAAATTTACAGAAGTAATTGGCATATATGTGCATATAAATAGGAATAAATACATTTAAATGGCTATCTTCCAGCCTATATTTAGCAGTGGAGCAAGTGCAGAATGCTCTTCCTTTATCTTTTATTTCCTTTGAAATAGTGCTTTGCATGACAAGTTCCTCTCTGAAGATTGTTCTGTTAACTTCCTCCCATCTGTATCTTCCTTTAGCCCCAGGCTGTTGAAAATGAGACAGTTTTTGAATGAATAATGCTTATGTGATGACTTTTTTATATGATTAAAGAAAGTATGGGATGATATTTTGGTACCCTTTTTTTTTTCCCACTCCACTAATGATGATATATAGACTGCAAGATTTTCTAGGGAAGAAAGAAGGAATAATACTATTCCTGTTTGATCCTGTTCATTGGTAGGAATCGGGTCCTTTGTGCATTTGGGCCTAAGCTTTCTCTAAAGATGATAGCCGATACCTGCCTTAATATTGATTCAGTTGGAGGAAAAACATTGCCTGTACTTCTGCTAAATCAAAAGTACCCTATAACTTGAACATGTGGGAAAAAATGGAGCAAATGTGGTTAACATAAAAATCTTAAATTTTAAGAGCTTAATATCTCTTAATTTAGTATCAGGTTATGATTAATAGCAGTGATATTTTGCTGCTGAACTCAAATCTACTATTAATATTGTATTTCAGTAAAATAGGCTGTATAGATCTCTGTTGACAGGGTTTGTGGGTGTCATTTACTATAATGTAATATAAAAAAATGAACATTTTTTTTCAGACCTATAGCTCACATGACCTTTGGCCTTTCAGCTATCCAAGCAACTAATGATATGAAAGTTAGCTGTTTAATGGAAAGGGCTTTCTAGGGTTTTAATTATTCAAAGGATAATAAAGGCAAGAGTCAGAACATGTAATGTTAAACAATGGATCAACTTCATGCTCCTGACACCCTATGTAGTTATTTGAAGTTAATGAACTTCTTTGTTTCAGCCTTATTTGCCTAAAAGAAAAGTAAACAAAACACATGAACTTCCCTCAAAGAAATGTTTCCATTGACTCTAATGGAGCTATTGGCAAGAGTAAAGCTCATTGTGGGAATTAAAGAATAATCAGTCTGTCCTCTCAATTTGTGTGCTGTCCAAATAAATGTTGAGGAAGGGATAGGCACATAAGCAGCCAAAGCTTTAGGCTAATGAATGAAATATTTTTAAGAAGTTGGAAGCATTAGGGACTTTAAACTTAAAAAAACCAACCAGCCAGCCAAAAATTAAAACCAACCAAATGACAACAATAAAAAAGGCCAGAAGTTTGCTCTGTTCCAGCTGGAGAACATCTAGGGTGTTCTGTGACTGGGAAGTTAATCTTTGTTTAAGGGAAATTCTTATTTCTATTTCTATTACTCCCTATTCAAGGGAGTACAGAATAGAATTTAAGGTATTGATCAAGACCTAATAAACTAAATCGTAAGTGGGGAAAGCAAGCCAGGGCTTCAAAAATCTTGTAGCTGTTGCGATGGAATTCTAGCATTTGTTTGAATGGCTGGGTTTGACTTAACAGAGAGTCTTCCAGCATTCTGATGCTGAGGTGGTTGACAAAGCAGTTGGGTGAAGTAGGAAAGGTGGAGCTCAGTGCGATCTTCACCATCACTTCAGCAAAGCAAGCCAGGTAACNTCCGAGGTGGTTGACAAAGCAGTTGGATAAAGTAGGAAAGATGGAGCTCAGTGCTTCAGCAAAGCAAGCCAGGTAACATATCTCAGTGATTGGTGTGAAGTTGCTTGTGGTGATAGCTGCTCATCAGATATGAGGTACCACGGTATCTGCAGGCAGCATGTGCAGGGATGACATTTATTGCTGCCCCAGGCCCCGTGCAGTGGCAGTGGTGGGGATGGCAGGTGCTTTGGCACTGGCAGTTTTCTTTTTTCTAGGAGAATTCTGACTGAGAAAGCAGCAACACAAATTCTAACTCAGATTACAAATTTTATCTGGTACATTGAGAGAAACTTGATTTAGATACTGAGAGGCAATGATAGTCATTAAATTTTTAATGAGCAAAATTGATCAGGCACATCACTTTGTTCATCACATTTGTGTTCAGTCTGTTTTAATACTGATGTCTTTCCCATTCTTAAAGATTTGAGGGTATACAAAGACCTTTAGAATTATGGCTCTGCTGTGAACTTATTTTCTTAGAGCTGTGCTGGGTAACTGGTAAGGTCAGAGAACAGAGAGTGAGACATGGCAAGTTCAGCCTTGTAAGGAAACTAATTTGCAGTGATCTTTAAAAACAAACAGACAGTGTTCTATATGTGAAATGGGTAGGTCTTGGTTCAGTTGCTAGTAAAGGAATGAAAACATTGCATATCAGATAACATAGTTGGGATTTTGCCACATTAGCACAGAGACTGTGAACTGTCTTGGGCATTTAACAGAGTAATATGGGATTAGTTTTATTTATGTATTCATCCTCTAAAGGCATGTCATTTGCTATAGATATAGGTACACTGACATGAAAAAGCTTTGGTGATATGTCAACAGAGTTCAGATGTGATTTGCTGTATATATTGGACTTACACTAGAAGACTCGGAGCAAAGTCTACTTCAGCAATATATTTCTCTTGAAAGCTATGCAACACATTTGTTGAGAGGAGATGAAGTTTTTAACTCTTTCTCTAACCTTGTGGTGATGTAAGTCAGTGCAAATCTTGGGGAGGAGATAAATATTTGCAAAACAAAGGAAAAAGTGATATCAATTAGAGAGGGACTGAAGGATAGCGATGACAGAAAATAATACTGATGCATCAAAGTGAGTTTCTCTTACCATGCTTATCCACTTTAAAAACAATCTGATGGAAGAAAGTTTTTCATATATTGTGATTTAAAAAAACCCAGTGTTTGACTTTACCCTGTTATGCTGTTTGCTTTATGCTGGGTAGGGTCTTGTGCACTCATACATGAACTGTTTGTTTAGAAATAGCACAGTAGTATAATAAAGGCCCCTTATCTGTGGTAGCTTTGTATTTTAAAACCATCTAAGGAATAAGTCTATATTTGTACAAGTGTGTATATAAACATATTTATCTCGTGCTATCTGACAATTGATGCTGTTGGACTCCTTTGCAGCATGTCAGGCGAGCTATTAAAATGCACTTTAGTTTATAAATATCCCGGTAATTATGTTTACGATTTCCTACTTCTGTGAAATACAATAGGCTGAGATATGCTGCTTCAAAAATTTAACACTGTGTGGTATTATGTGGAAATGAAAGTCACGATTGTAACGGTATTTTCAATATCTTTTGATTTGTACTGAGTAGTCTGTTGTTTTTTTTTAACTCCCAACTTTCATCTAGTACTTAAATAATGAGCCCATTCTGGGCTTCTCAACACATTTCCCACTGGTCCTCCACTGCACCTGCTGTGCTGCCATCAACCATTAATGTTCAGATGAAGCCAACAGCCTTTTAGGACGTGTCTGAGACATTCAGTAGTGCAGATGGCATGTTCTGTCTGGCTCTACCTGTAACATCTGTCAGCAGTCAGATGTGAGAAAGCCCAAATGAAAAGGAGGGAGATAATGTTTTTAAGTTGAATTGAATAAATAACTTTCTCAGTCAAATTATTGCAGTTTGCTTGAGGTCATAAAGAAAAAGAACATGTGAACAGAGGGCAGAATTAGTTTACTTGATTGAATAAATTGGATGAATTTGTATATTGTGTGGGCTTCCAATTCAATTCTTGAGAAATTCCGTAAGTTGGTTTAGAGCTTAACAGATCGATGCTGTGGTATCTGGGGAGTTTTCTCCTTAACCATCCTCAAGAATCTATCAAACTTTGTGTTAGGCAGATGGCTGTGAACTTGCTTTTCTACACTGTTACTAGTTTTGCTATTGGTCTTGATGCAGTTTTAAATAAGGTTTCTAATTGTGTTTGGGATTGTTCAGATCAGATTAGAATGGCATTGTTTCCTTGTAAATGACCTTGGTTTTGTTATGAAGAGCCTGACAAAAGGATGACTGACTTTGCCATCTGATCACACCGCCAAGAATAATCTTTCTTTCTGAATCAAATGTTGTCTGGTGGTTTTTTTTTGTTTTTGTTTTTTCTTTTTTTTAATTCCTTATCCTTTAAAAATCCTTAGTGGGGTAAGATATAATGTAGTGTCCTTCACAAAGCTTATACTGTGTAATAACTGCAGCTTGGTAAATAGTAAGTGCACGTATGCAAAAGCAGAATCCAGCCAGATCCAGTAGAGGTAGGAAAGTCTATCCAAGTTAATTATAAATAAACAAATCCTGTATATCTTTAACAAGGCACTTTTTACTCCTGTATAGACAAAACACGCTAGAAAGTGCTGAATTGTGGAGGAAAGATGAATAAGATTGCAGTGCAGTGGATGCAATACAGCTGTAAGGCCCCCCACTCCCCCAAAAGAACTTACTAGATTTGAAAGATGGATCATGTCAGTCAATCTTAAGAACTGAGAAGCAGAGTAACATGGCTTTTTCTCCAAATATTTTTGGCAGTGCTAAAGAGGGTAGAACAAGAAGTGAGGAGGACTCTGATTTTTGTTATCAAAACCAGCTCCTGGGCAAAGATCTCATCTTGTCAATTGCAGAGGCTCTTGGCTTTTAGAATAAATAATATACACATTTTAGATTTTTTATTTTTTTCAGAATATGTGCAAAAGTATCTTGACAACACTAACATGAAATGTAACAGCATTGGTCACTTTTAAGCTTCAGAGAACTGTTAGTAGAGGCACATATTTTGTGTGAACAGATATATTACTAAGTTAGGACAAAGACTGCTTGAAACTCCAACGTCCATTTTTTTATGTTTGCAGTTAAATTGCTTAGACTGTTTCTGAGAATGAGAAGTCAACAGGTAATTCTTCAGCTCTGTGGTATTAGAGGTATAGTTTTAATTGAAGCTCCAGTTATAAAAATGCATCAGTATTCCATGTCTTTTGCATCCTCAAAATAGCTGTCTTTGTTCTTATTTAAGTTGTGACTTTCTGCCTTTTACATATCCTGTTTTCTCCAGAGTAAGAACCAGGCTTCTTTAGAAACAATGGAGGGCTATCACCGAAAGCAAAACACACAGATAATTTGTGTTTTGAACTACTGACCTGCTTACAGGCCTCGTTTTTCCTCCGTTCTCTCATTGACAAACTCTATAACCTTATGGCCGCTAAAAAGGGAAAATGAAAGTATGTGAAGTAAGGTACCAGACATCTTTCTGTCTGTATAGCTGAATAGGTTCAGCTATTGTCAGTTAAGTAAATGCTAGTGCTATTACACTCACAAACCTGATGTTCCTAATAACAATCAAGTGGTTGCCATTTCACTGAGAAGTCTGACAAACAACACTAAAAACTGATGGAAACAGCAAGACAAGCAGGTTCTTGGAAAGGAGAAACAAAAAGAAAACCCCAAAAGAAAATGATCATAGTGGAAATCCTTTTTTTTTTTTATTTTTGCTTCTATTTCTTAAGTGATAAACTCGCTAAGCCTTGCACAGCACATGGAATGCATTGCCTCAGAATGGCATCTACAGTCCCTTCAAAGAGGAGTCTTCTAGAAATGTGTAAAATGGGCGTACCTGGCACATGTGGAGGAAATAACTAATAAAAAATCCTTTACTCTTTGATACAGTTCCCTTTATATTAGATTTAAAAACAAAGATTTCCTCATGCAGTTCATTTTTTTTCTTCCTGTGTACTGCAGTGATTTTTTTTAAAATGAGAAACAAATATAATTTGATTGTGCAGAAAAATACAATATCTGCCAAATGATTGATCACTTTTGGCCTCTGAATCCTCTGGCAACTATTTTGCAGTGCATTTAGGAGTATTTTTGAAGATATAAATAGATCATCACAATCTGTGGCAATTAGCAGATAAGAAGAAATAACAATCAGCTCTATATACCAGATACACAGTAAAGCTGGATTTTAAAACCAAAGGGAACACAAAATTTCCCCTTGCAGCTCGTGATTCAGTCCTTCTGTGTTGGAATGCAGGCAACAGTGAAGCTGATTTGTGGGATACAGTTTAATGATGCATTGTGGTATAACCCCAAATGATAACTCAGTCCCATGCAGCTGCTCGCCCACTCTTCCCTGGTGGGATGGGAGAGAATGGGAAGAGTAGAAGTGAGAAAACTCGTGGGTTGAGATGACGACAGTTTAACAGGTAAAGTGAAAGCTGTGCATGCAAGCAAAGCAAAAGAAGGAATTAATTCACCACTTCCCATGGGCAGGCAGCTGTTCAGCTATCCTAGAAAAGCGGGGTTTCATCACAAGTAATGATGACTGGAAGAAAAACACCATCACTCCGGATGCCCCTCATTCCTTCTTCCCTCAGCTTTATAGGCTGAGGGTGATGCCACAAGATATGGAACATCCCTCGGGTCTGTTGGGATCAGCTGGCCCAGCTGTGTCCCCTCCAAACTCTCTGTGTATCTCCAGCCTACTTGCTGGAGGGATAAGGAGTAGAAAAGGCTCTGTGTAAGTGCTGCTTTGCAGTAACAGAAGCACTGCTGCATCGTTAACAGTGTTCAGCACAAACCCAAAACACAGCCCCATACTAACTGCTGTGAAGAAAATTATCTCCACCCCAGCCAAAACCAGCACTTGATGAGGCATAAGATGTTGTCTTCCCCAATTATTTATTTATGCCTCCCCTCTGAAGGGAAGATAGAGCTTATTATTATAAAATCTTTGTCAATGTGGTGCTCAAAAAACACCATACTGCTTCTAAGAGAGTACTGATTATTGGTTTATGTTTGGTCTTGTTTGGTTTACACTGCTACCTGCCAAAGTGAAGGGCTAGGGACACTTATTTACATGCTCTCATTTAAGGACTGTTTTTCCAGTAAGCTGCTCTCAGTGAGAGGTTTGGGGGTTGGGCACACCCGATCTGTGCAAGCCTTTCTTCAGGTCTAAAGTGGAAAGAGTAACTTAAACCTCCCGTTCCTGGAGATGAACTTTATTGCCTTTTTTAGCAGGATACCTCAGTGTAGACCCAAAGAAGGACTTCTGTGCATGAAAGCCTGTTTCATGAGCTACATTAGCTGATTATGCTCAGTTTTCTCTACACCTTGCCTCCCTTAGACAATCATGACTCAGTAGTAACAGCATATTTGTGTGCTCGTTTAAAAAGACTGATTGTAGTGTAGCTTTCTAAAATTGTTTTAATCTAGGAAAGGTATGTTTTCATGTGCCTCAAATGTTTGTATGGTAGAAGTCAGGTTTGTATATATATATATATATATACATGGTTCATGTGCATACATAGGAAGTAAGTGTTTTTGGAAAGGGACCTTTTGTAAATGCCTGTCCTGAAGGTAATTGGAGTAGCATGGGGTAATTGCCTGTTTCATCTGTTATTGTGTGACCTTTCCCAAGTCTGGAAAAAAAAGCGACATCATAAACTATGAATTAATCATGTGGCACTCCGTTACAGTATCTTAGGGGCAGATATCAGAGGAAAAATGTACCCCATTTAAGGAGTTTCTGGTAGTATATTGTAGAATGCAATGCTGTTCCAGACAGAGGATTTATCCTTGGCAGCAGAGCCATGGCGTACTGGGAGTTCCAGAATCAAGTCTGTGCTTCTGCCCAGAGGCTTTGTGAGTGGAAGTGTGGGGTGTGTATGTGTCCTGTGTCCATCCTCACCACTCTTGTTTTCCTAAGGCGTCACAAATTTCAGTGGGCAGTTGACCAAAGATGCACATCGCTTCTGGCACAGGGGAACAGTCGTGCCATTTGCTATGTGAGTATCACTGACTTTGTTCTTTGAGAGTAGAGCTGTGCAATATCTAGTAAGAGTCGTACTTCCTTAATGTGGCAGTGCTCTCAAGGGGCATAAACCAGTACCTTACTTTATACCAAATTCATCATTCTAATGCGATCATGCAGTAAGAAGAAGATGTAGCAGAATTCAAGCATTGAGCTTGCTGCTTTTTTTTTTTTCCCCTCCACTAATGAAATTTGTAATTAGCATGTTCAAGATGCTAAAGAGAATGTGAGCGTGTTAACAACTCTCCAAATGTCAGAATGATTTTGCAGTTGCCACTGGTTGTTCACATTAGGGAAGTAAAGATGCTTTTTACTACTTGGTAAAAGTTTCTTACTGTCATGAAGTAGAGCAGAGAAATATTGATGAAGGACATCATTCAAATCTGCAAGCCAGCAGGGGGTTATGCTAAAGGCCATAGCTGTCTACAGCTGTTAAAAGCATCAATTCATGACAATTGGTGCAAACGCTACTTGCTCACATCAAGTTTATCTACAAAAAATATCTTATGTGTTAGAAGGTGATAAAATAAGCTTTAAAAGAAACCTCTTAATAGTGTCGCTAGTCTTCTGAAAGAGAACATAAGAAATTGCATAAATAAATTTACATGAGGAGTATATATCCTAATTACATTAATGGAGTTGCCTTAAAGCAAGAAAAATCAAACATTCAGGATGAGCTTAAGGTAGTTTGCTTGCCTTTCCAAAGTCTTATTAACCTCTGTGTCTTGATCCAGAGAAACGTAACTAGGAAAAACTAAATCAAAAGAGGTTGCTTCATAGAGATGAACTACATTGCAAATATATTGTTACAAAATAATTAAATCATTATCAGAAAATATTATTCAGATCACTTGGAAATGAAAGAAAAAATCTGTTTTTTTTTTTTTTAGGATACAACTTTCTGATCATTAGACTATTCTTAGACATTATTCAAGAGCGAAAATATGTTTTTAATATAAATGCTGAATAAAAGACTGAGGTACTCTTGTGTAGCCGGGAGAATTACAGATTCATGTATTAACACTGTGATTTCTTTACAAGTCCGGAAAATGAATATGGGCAGTAGATAAAAACAAAATACATATTTTGCTTGCATACTGGCAATCACAATCCCCTCCTTTAATGTTTTCTTGAAATCTGATGTAACTATATCTTTCTGTAAGTTTTAGTGTGGTATTATTCGTAGGAGCTTAACAAAGTATATTCGTGTTAAATGAACCCATTTAATCTCTCTGCAAAAACAGTTAACAAAAAAATCAAAAAAAAACATGTTAAAAAACAAAAAAAAACCCAAAAATGTTTAAATAAGAAATGTTACTACCCAAATGGTACCAAAAATCTTACTACCTCAGGAGAAAATGCAGAAAAGCAAGACAGACTAGATGAGTTTCCTATCAGCTGGCATCTAATTTAGTCCAGTTAAAGTTGGTGCATGATGATCATGCACTTTTTTCTGAGGACCCTCAATGAGGACAAAAAATGGATAGAGCATCTGCTGTTAATCCATTTGTATGTCTCATGTTGACATATAAAACACAGTCATTTCTCAAACATGGTTGCATCTTGAAAAAACAACCTTTCAATGAAGGAAATTAAGTTTTCTGCTATCCTAGGACAAAGGTTATTCCCTCCCTTTCTTTTTGGCTAAAGTATTTTCTAGGGAATACAAGGGCATGTTTCAAATACTATAAGCTGGATAATTATGAAGTCTGCTATACCAGTAGCTTCACTGACTGTAAAAATATTGGCTAATGGTGACAGGAACAGTCTGTGAATAGAGAGAGAAGTGGTAGCATATAAACCATTCCTGCTGTTTTAGCTATAACTGTTAAGTGAACCTTGCCCCTCAGCAAGCAGGGTGGTGACCTGCACTGCTGAGATAGCCAGACAAACACACTTTTGTCTTCTGTATCTACAGTGAAACCACTGAAATGATCTCTAATAGAATATTATCTTAAACGCAGTAATAATTAAATTCATCAATTAAGTCCATAGTGAATAATTGCTAATATTCTGAATTTTTGTACAGATGCAGAATGTGTGTGGGTTGATCAGAGTAACATGTTTGACTCAATCATAGTATATGCCTTGGTTACCAAATCTAAATATGGATAACTCTTGGGTAGCTTTCAGTCTGTTTTGTTAATTAATCATCTTGCTACTTGAAAATTGGTACCTTTTTTTAATTAAAGCCTTTAATTTTAAAGTTACAGCTTATTTACTGAAGTGTTTTCGTGACAAAATACATCTATTAAACATCCAAATTCTCCTACTATTTTTAAGTGGTCCTTGTTCCTAAGGACAAGAGTAATTTTCTATTACTCAACTTTTAATCAATTCCATACAAAATTCTTAAACATAAATGATTATGACAGTGCCCATAGGTAGATCAAGGAAAGATTTTGTGTAAGAGATTTTATCCATTTCAGGCTGGAAATAACCCTAAATTTTTCTACACTGATTTTCTTTTTCTTTTTAACTGGCTTCTTGAGCCTTATTCAGGGATAATCAATGGGATGGTAGTGACCTGACTTAGTGGATTGCAGTGGGTGATATTGGAAGTTCGTAGCTGCCACTTGATACACCCTAATACTTGGGCAGATCTTGAGATTGATCTGAGGACTAGCTCTGTGTTATCCATTTGCTTGAAGCCAATTCTCATTTTCTTGTCAAAGGTTTGATTGGGCGTGCTACAACTGCAGTATGAATGTACAAACTGCTGTAAGTAGAACTAGAAGAGCCCAGTAGTCCATTCCTTAAACCAATATCAGGTCTTCTAGAAATAACCCAAGCAAAACACTTCAAGGTTCTTTTACCCTGACAATAGAGAAAGAGAGATCCTGGATGTCATTTGCTGTTGGAAGATGCTTCCCACTCTTTGAAGTCTAGTTATGCTAGCTATCAGAGTTAAATAACTAGTTTTGTGGAATCACATCTTATTACTCATTTATTTCCTGAAATGCTGCATGTGGGATGTACATGCGTGTTATTTAATTCCTGATAGCTGGATACCTTATCCTTTGGTGAGCGATTCGATTTTCCACTTGGAAATGACCTCTAATTCAAAGCAGATTAGATTAAAATACAATTCAATTTATTTGCAGCATTCAAAATAGATGGCATGGGTACTAATGTTTTTAAACTTTAGTGGAGAAATTAGGGAAGCATTTCTACAGAGGTAAAATGGTAAAGATTGCTCTCTGTAGCTGGGCTCCTCTAGCCTCCTGATCTGCCTCCCTCACCAGAGGCCTGAAGTGCTGAGGTGCAACTCCCAGAGTAAATCTCCTACTGGTAAAACCTAAGCTGCTTCAGGAACTCAGCTGAAGGCTTCCTTGGGTTCAGTTTAAACTCTGTCTTCTTCAGAGGCTTACTGGTTTTGTGGAGGTGAGAGATGCTTGAAACCCCCAATAAACGGAGGACTTGTGTACTTTGGAGCTGCAAACACTGGTACACCAGGTCTGAGGCCACGAACAGCAGTCAGTTCAGTGAAATGTATCATTTGGCCTCTCCACCCCCAGTTAAGTGAATGCCTGTATCAATGATTACATGGATGAGCATACAGGAATGTTCTAAATAGTTAGATGCTGTTAACAAAATGGGATCACTGCTAGTTCTCAGCTAAGACGAGATGTAGTTATGGTTGGGAATCCTGAGGATGCCAGGTTTGGGAGGAGGAGAATCAGTTTCTAAGGGACAACATAACTTTACCTACATAACAGCAGGAAGGCAATTTTGCCCAAAACGTCATTCAAAAACAAGTAAAAGATGTTTGACACCGAGTAGCAATGCTGCAGTTAATAACTTTGAAAGGTTGTAGAAGAAAGTCATGCAGTGTACTCTTACCTTGCTTGTAATTTAATTAGTGAGTTTTGATGAGGCTTTTTTTCCCCCCAGTAGGTTAAGAGTGTCTCCTAACAAGACTAAATAGAAAAATTGTTAATATCAACAAAGCTGTACTTTTCTATCATGTCAAAGGTAAATTTCCAGAGTTACCTGGCAATGACATGAAAGCAAACAATTATCTATATGAACCACATGTTTTGGAATACAGGTGCTATACTGGAAACACTTGAAAAAAAAGATTTTCTATTATAACTGTTCCTATTTTAGCAATTGAGTTATGTCCTTGATCCTCTATGTCCTTAAACAATGCGTTTTCCTATCTTAGCTAGAAGTATATATTGATGAAAAATAGGGACGAAGAAGAATTTGCAAGAAAAAGTAACTTGATGCTAGCATGGAGGCAGGCTGGGGATTAGCAAAGTGAGCAATTCTTTTGCTTTGCATTCTATTTTTACTATCCATTTCTTTTAATGTAAAGAAGTCTGAAAATATGTAAACTGTTTAAAAATTATTTTAAGATGGAGATGTACATCATATGAACTACTTGCAAACAAACTTGAGCTTGATTTATTCTTCAGTATATTAACTTGGTTCTAATCACTGAATTCCACATGGCTGAGTTCAAAGGAAGATCATGCACCCCTGCTCCATCCCTAAATTTTAATTTCTTCTTAGTTTACTTCAAAAACTGAACTGCTTAGAAATACCCTACTCGACCTTTAAAACTACAGTGTCAGGGGAATCATGATAATTAGATGAAGCCATACAATTATTTGTCTAAAATGTCTGTATAAACACTGGAAGCCACGCACAAGCAGTTTGTGAGAATGCTGTATCCTCACAGGCGTGGGGTGCTGTTGTAAACTGCGTCTCCATGAATTATTAGTGCTACTACTGAAGATGTTTGAATGTCATGACTGTTTTTAGTGGAAGTTGATTCTACTTTTACTGATGAAGTCTGAAAATATTTCTTCCCCATATTTCAGGCTTGGGAATAAACATCCACACAATAACATATTTGTTCCAAGTACATGATGTCTGCTTCTTCTTTCTTCCTCCTAATATTCATCACTGTGAGACCGTAGTTTCCCTTAATGATGCACCACTTCTCAAATAAAGACCAATGTTCATTATTTGCTGAACAATGCGTTCTGTAAAGAAAAACACATTGCATGTTTTATACAGGAGGGCTATACCTACGGAACAATTTCAAATAGCAACTGTGCTGCATTGTATTTGACACATAATAGCTATATTACAGCCCTCTGAAATGCCAGTAAAAATAGCAGCCAACCACCATACTCTGCTAATACCTTGGAGCTGGCAAAAAAGTATCAGTGCAGGTTGGCCTATGACAACATATAGTAACTTCTGTAAAGAGCAAAGGATAGTTTTCTTTCTGTCAGTACAGAAGTAAACCAATAGAGAAAAATTAGTGTGCCTAATCCACTAATGCCATGGCAGCCATTTGCTAAGGGGTTTAGAGTTTTCTACACACTTGCTAAATCTCAAATGTGTAACCAGAGGGACCTAGAAGGATAACAGGAGTTAAAGAAAACACAGAGAACTTAAGAAAAAAAAAAAGAAGTTTAAAAATTAAAAGAGGAATATTTAACTATATGGATGAAATACACATACTGATTGTCAGCACAGTAATGCATCAATGGTTTTGTGCATTTCTTCAGATTAAATGTAAAATGTATTCTAGGAAGGTCTGCCTTCTCCTCCAGTCTTAACCTAATGACTGCTGCTTCTTTGAAGGGTTTACCACAGAAGATATAATATATTACTGGGATGCAGTGATAATATTGATTTTGCTTTAAAGAATTTTAAGGTTGATAAATTGAACCCTGTGGAATAATTTAAATGGGTAACAAAGAATATATTGTTTTAAATTGTCAGAGTTGACCAGTAGTAAATTTTATGCTTCAGTGTTTGGAGAGCTTCTTCAAATCACTTTCAAAGAATTCTTCCTTGGGTTGATTCATGTTACATTGTCTCTGATTAGCTTGAAAAAAAGAGAACCTCTCCAAATCACTAGTCAGTGTAAAAAAGTTATATTTTCTGGCTACAAAGCTTCCTAATGAAGGACTAGGGAACAGTCAGAACTTATGGGGTTATTGATAATGTCTTGAAGTACAGAAAATCCTAACAAGGAGGTAGAAGGTTCTTCTGGTCTCTCAATAGGCAGCTGCATATCTTTTCTTACTCTGAATTTTTCTTTGCATGGATGAAAGAAGCACGGACCCTCTTACCACAGATGTGTGTTGGAGAGGTTGTGGAACGGTGATAAGTACTTGTCCTAGAGACACCCTGGCCTTTGAACGCAAACGTGAGTGTCAGGGATAGAACTGAGCCAAGAACAGTTTCTGTAACCTTTTGATAATTCACTAGCTCCCCGTCCTCATTAAAGCAGTTAGGAAATGTGTATAGATGGACTCAGTTTTAATTCTGAGTTGTAACAAGAATGAAAGACAGAAGGAAAAAAGTCAAATTCATCTAAGTGCAGTCTCCTGAATGTGTAATTTAAAAACTGAGGAGTAGTGAGCTACATTGACCCACATTACACTGCCCAGTGAAAGATCTGCTCGTTAATTAGTTCCATCACTGAAGGCAAAGATCCTCTGGAGCAGGGTCAAAGATCTGCCCTCTGGTAATGAAGAGTGGGTAGGAATATGGGAGAGCTGTTTATGCTTGACCATCTATGCCATGAGAGATGCTGTCACTTTTGTATTCTCTTACAAAGGGGAAAATGAAACAAAACCCCACAACAATTCAAGCCTAGGAATGTCACGTACTAAATTTAGAAAAGGGGGGACATAATTCTTTCTGTGTTAGTAAAGTTGAATTAAGGAAATTAGTAATCTAGTTTCATCATTTTCTGTGAATTTCTGAGCATATTTCATGCTAGTTGAGCTCTTAAAATACTTTAAGTCTTCCTGAACTTGAATATTTTATGAAGTAGGACACTTGAAGCAGGGGAAGCCAAGCTGTGAGTTGCACTAGACATGATGTAAAGCCTTCTGCAGATACATAGTAAAATGAAAAAATGACATGGTTTTGTGCAGTTCAAAAATAATTTCTTCTGTTCTCAGTCTACTCGGCTTTAGTTTCATTGCTATGCTATCTGTTGCAGAACATAAACTCTTGGTGTGTGACTTGTGTTATAAAAGACTTTCCTATCTGTAGAAACAGGCTGCTATGGTGAAGGGGAATCAAGGGACAGCTGTTGTCCTGCTGCTGCTCTGGAGATCCTCCCTCCCACCCCCAGAGGGGGTGGCAGCTGTTTGCAGAATAAACCTCCACAGAAGGTAACAATTATGGCTGTACTTTTGAGTTAGTAAAAGTCATTATTTTTATTTTTTTTTTTAAATCAAATTGTTTAGAATGAAAATTCTGTCTGCCTTCCTCCGGTAGGTTGCCTTTCTCATTTATGACCTCTTTCTTTATGACAAGCAGCAGGTGGCTTATCAAACATATCCCCCTGAAATATGAAGTGTGTTGGGAGTAGGATTCTGATTGCTTGAGGAAGAAACCTGCCAAATGTTCCAGCACTGGTTTTCAGGCTAATGTGAAGTTTACTTGAGCCTGCTTACCCTTTTTGTCTGAAGAGGTGGAAAGAGCACATAACCTCTCCTATGCTGAGGTTACAGTCTGTGACTCTCTACAAAATAGTAAATTATGTACAGAAAACAAAGAAAAAAACCCCCAAAAGCAATAGCTTAAGAATTATTTGGACTATGGCATAAGTCATCTTTGACTCATTGCATGACAAGTATGGTATTTAGACTGCCAAACTGTACAAAGAGCTTTCTCAAGACTGTTTTTAACATTAGCAAGCCAGACTGGGGGAGATGGTATGAAATCAGTTGGGGATGCATGGCATAAAATTTTTGTTTTGTAGGGTATGTGAGCAGTGTGTTCATGAATATCAGATGTTTCAGTAATACAGAATGATTCTTGTAGAGATGATTTGTGGCAAATTTTTATCAGGATCTATGCATTCTGAGTTGGAAGGGACCCACAGGGATTGAGTCCAACTCTTTAGTGAATGGCCTGTACGAGGATCAAACCCACAACCTTGGGTGTTATTAACACCATACTCTAAATGACTTGCTTGTAGTAATTAGCTAAACCTTCCTTATTTGAATTATGTAAACTGAGGCTTTAGAGCTTTCTCCAAACATAATTTTGACCAAATAGTTTTTCATAGTTCTTTCACTATTCAGAGGCTGAATTCTGAAGTCCTCTACTCTGGTAAATCACTTTCTGCTCAAATCTGTGTTCAGTGGAATGTGAACCTGATCCTTTCAAAACCAAAGCTCCCCTCTCATGCTCATTAATTTAGACTTATCAAAATCTGAATAATAGACTCTGTATTTCCCAATTAACTGAAAATGTTGAGATTTCAAAAGGAATATCAATTTTTATGGATTTTTCTTCTGTATGAGTAAAGAGGAAAAATGTGTTAGATGCTATAAGTGTTGAAAAATCTTGGTTGAAATATTTAGAAATGAAATACAAATATATGTAACTGAAAGCAAAATATGCTTACAATTAGGTTCATGTTAATGAATCATCAAATAGCAAAACACACTGGGTCAGGTGTAGCTACATATGTGTGTGTGTATATATGTTTGTATATAATTCAAATGAATATATATGTATGTTATGTATATATGCACATACATTATGTATATATATACATAAATATATATATATTTCTAGAAACGTGCTAGTTTGCAGATCAAATTCTTCATTAGATAGTTATGGTGATGTTCAGTTCATCTTGATTAAAGGTATGAGATTAAAAATTTGAACTAGAGAATTTAAGTGACAAATTAGAAATATTTGTGCCTAAGAGTTCTATTGTGATAGTAACCTTGAATACAGTGGGCTTAATACTGTCTTCTGAGCATAGTTCCAGGATAAATGATTCAGTTATTTCTGAATCATAAGTTCTCTTCTCCCTTCCTCTATCTGGTCTTAAAGGGTAATATAAAACTTCAGCACTTGCAAAATGGATCTTTACAGGAATACCTCTTTCCCCACTCTTTAAATATCAGAAACATTCTACTGAAAATAGTTTCCACGTTTATACTTGGTTACACATTTTTTTTTCCTAACCTCATCAAAGTGTTTAGAGGTGGAGACACGTGTTATTCTCATTTATTCCTCTGTAGATGTGCTGCTGACTTGTTCACCTGACCACCACTGCTCACCTTTTGCTCTCCTGCACTGAGCAGCTGACAAGAAAGGCCAAAGCACTGCTCAGTTCTTACCTTGTCAGGTTGTTGGGAAACACTGAGCTTTCCTGTTCTTCTTATTCACCTACATGACTCTTTATCAGCACAGTATGCCCTGCTTGAGCACTCTCTTTGATTGCCACACCCGGTTCTTATCATCTTCTCTCTATGATTTGTATCTGGAATGAATCACTGAACATGCAAGGTGTTTCATCTTCTTTGCCTCAGTAGCACCAGTTAAATCAGTCATATTCTGTATAACACTTTTAGATCACTGATGTTTCCCTTGTACGTGTAAAAATAACACAGTGATCTTGGAAATGTGACTATTCTCTCTTCCCTGTCAATTTGTCGGTGTCTGATAGAAAACACAACGTTGTTTCAGGTTAAGGTTTTCTTTATTTATTCTGCATATAAAGTAAAGAGGAAGGAAGAAAGAAATGAAAATGCTTTTCACTAAGTCTGTCGACGTTCAAGACACTCTGAATGAAGGTTTTTATGCAGTAATTTGTTCTCACCCATGGGGTATACAGGCCTCTATCTACATTTACTAAATTTAAGTGGATAGAGTTCAAAATCATGGCAAATCAGGCTTTTTAATCCTGTAGTTTCTTTCAGAAGATCTCTGTGCTGTTCAGGGAAATAGGTGCTACTGCTGTGTCCTGTGCCGAGGGCTTTCCAACCACTGCTTTTAAATGGTCCTCCTCCTTCCAGGGGTGTTGAAAGACTTTCTGCTACGAGCTCATCTCTCTGTATCTTGTTCAAAGGGCAAGGCTGATGTGTTTTAGAAATTCATGGACTTCTTGAAGTGTTCGGTCCCTGAACATCTTTTGAATGAACACAGCAGTGTATATACTACCTTAAGCATGTATATTTATTTGACTTTTGTCATTTTGAGCATTTCTAAAATGCTTAGGATTTCTTATGCTTTATAAATAAAATGTGTGATTTTACATGTGCGAGCTATGCCAGCTATGTCAGTGGTGTGCTTCTGGGAGTACAGTACAGTTTCTGCTTCTGCAATTCAAATTTCTCATAAAGGCAAAGGGATGGAGCAGGGAAAAGGGAAACAATACTGGCATTATTAGCCCTTCAAAAAAGGCTAGATTTCCCTCTTGTGTTTAGAACTGTGTGTGAAGCAAATGTGTAAGTGCTTCTTTATTTTCATCTCTGATTCCACACTGTAGAAACCTGAATATGGATAAGGATTGGGACAATTGGTATCTCACTACAACTACCATACAGCTTTTATCAGTAGAAATCTTAAATTAAATCTGACCTCTTCTTTGTGGTTTTCATTCATTTACTCTTGAGATTAATGTATCTATTGTGATTTATTAGTCATAAATGCATTTGCTTTTTACACATTTTGTTAGTAAGTGCTTACTTCCTGCCCTTTAGGGCAGGGCTCAAGTTTCAGAAGGATACAGTACGGCAGAAAGGTTTTAAAGCAAGTGTTTAATATCTTTCTGATTTTTGTAATAGAACACTGAGGCTTGGTAGCTGAAAGTTGTACAGAAAGGGCCAAATTCCCATAGAGGATTATATAAGCTGTTAGATCTGCTGCTGAGCAAGGTAGCCTGCCCCTCACACCTTGCTCATACAGAATCACAGCTTTTCCTTCAGGCAAGGCGAGAGAATGACAGTCCATTGACTTTTAATATTAATCGTCTATATGACAGTGCTTAAGTCATTTTATTTCTCTGGCCATGCTATTTTAGTAATAATTTTTTTCAGGGTAGATGCAGTAGCCACAAAATGTCTGGAGCACTAAAGCAACATGCTGCCTTGTCCTCTGTCGGATGTGGCACTTGAGTGCACTTCCCTGCGGATGCTCCAATAAGGACAGATAGATGCTGGGAGAGGCTTGTGTCCAGATTTGGAGGGGAAAATGGGAGTGAAGGGGAAAATCAACACTTCTGCCTGCCAGTCTTTAAGAATGCAAAGAGCTACAGCTCTTTTATTGGGGTGGGTAAATTGTTTTTGTTGTGGCTCCTGATTAGCATAATTGTGTAACCACCCTAACACATTCCTGTTAACCTTAAAAAGTTTGCTCAAATGCTTGAACAAGTACATCTTGAAGTGCACTGCCAACTGACTTCTCTTGGATAGAAATCCTCTGAAATCTTAGGTTAACTTTGATTGCAGTTGTGCAACTAATTCTGTGGATTTAGTTGCTTGAAGTACTTACCCCTAATCTCAGAAATGTGTATTTTGACGAATTATTTCTAAGAGAAGGCAAAAGACAGGAAGCAGGGGTGATATACTTGTCGTGTGGAGTGTTTAAAAAACCCAGGGAGACAAAAGAACTGTCTTGCATTTATTTCACTCCACAGGTTTGCATTAGCAGAGACTTGGGAAAGTAGTTCAAGAAACGTGTTTGTGCAATGAAGACTGTTACCATAGCTGTTCTGGGGGGGACCGAGCTATTGCTGACTTGTTAAGCGGCTTTTACTCTTCAAAAGACAAAGCTGTGTGGAGTCTTTGAGAGCAGAATCCTAATGAGGTTGCTACACTTGCGCTTTTTTTTCTTTCCTCCTGTCAATCCCAAACCTTTGTAACACGTTGTAATCTACTGAGAGATTCATTTTAAAATGTGTAAGATGGATGGGGCAAAGGCAGGGTTCTGAGTGTTCTCCCCAGATCACTCATGGCCCTGTTGTACCAGTAGGTCAAGCAGAGATGTTGTTCAGCCCTCAGCTCCTGTTTCCACGACTCCATTTCAGAGAAGATGTCTAGATAGTGCTGTACATGTGAGGGATGCTGATGATGATTTGTGGATATTAAAATTCTGGTATTGGCATGATGCTAGAAATAAAAATTAATCTGCAAAATGCATCAAATTAGTCTAGAAAGCATTGAATATGTACATTTATTGCTTGGAGAAATGAGATATCCGTCATCTCTTTGGCAATGTCAGTGTACCATTCAGATGATAGAGTTGCTTGATTTTCTGACTTGCAAACTGTAGTTACAGATTTTTATGATTTTCAGGGTAGCTGAGGTACTGTAAAGGCCCCAGTTTTTCAGTGCATCTGCTGATAGCATCAGGATCTTGAGGGCTGCACAATGGGAATCACTGGTAATAGTACAGGGAAAGATAGGAAGTATAACACTTACAGATCTCTTCTGTGGAAGTGGAGGAAGAATTTCTTAAATTCCTGTGTGTAGTTTCCTGTAGTTCTGAAAGAAATGAGAAAAATATCAGGCTGTCCTGGAATATATATGGGCTATGGTATGACTTGTGGGATGAATCATCTTCCAGTGACAGAACTGGAAATCTCTGCCCATCAGCAAGTATTCAGCATCTCTCACACTGCTTAGCTTCAGTGGCCTGTGTGTGGACAGGATACTAGACAACATTTGTTTTAGATGGTGCAAAAATTGGGTACCTAGTGCCACAGGTGGTGCTTATCCTCACGCTATGTGAGGGAAATGAATTAAATATTCCTGTAGGTTCAAATGTGACAGTTTTTCAAAATAGATTTAGAGAGCTTCCAATTCTCAAATATGAATAGACAGAGTTTGGGTTGAAATAAACTGTACAGGAGCTCCTATCTGGAAAGACACTGAAGCAAATGCTAACACAATCAATAAAATAAAAGAAAAATCTGATCATGTTAGTGAAGGAATTCTGGCAATAGCTGTCCTAGTTCCGACCAGGACAGGGTTACATTTTTGCAGTAGCCAGAAGGGGGCATGGCTGGGACAGAGGTTAGTCTATACCACCACCTGGGGCAGGGGAAGGGACTCTCTTCAAGGGAGAAGGGGTTCCTTCCAGTTGAGAAAATGCGGCAGAGGGACCCATCCGGTGTTGTCTATTGTTGGAAGTTTTTACTATGTAGATCCTTTCTTTCTCGAACCCTCTGTCATTAGTGTAGTTGCTGTTACTGTTTGTTGTCTTATCCCACTGCTGTTTCCAGTAAATTTATCTTATCTCAGCCTGTGATCTTTGTCTTTTGTGCCTCCAGTTCTTCTCTCCACCCAACCTAAGCAGGGACTGAGAGGGAAAGCAGAGGAGTGAGAGAGTGCCTTGTGGTGTGAAGAGTCTTGGTGAGGGCACTGAGTTGAGGAGTATGTTCCTAAACCAAAACAGCCTGATTTGGTGCCCAGTGTGGGCCTCGAAGGGTTCAAGGTAATGACAGATTTGATAGGATGTAGTAGACTGAATTCACAGCTGTTAGTGCTGTTTAGCTGGTAATGAGCAGGCTCCTGTGCTTGCCATGGAGTCCGCTTTTGTGACTGTCTATTAGAGTCTACTGCTTGTTAGTGGCCACTTTTTGCTTTCACTGCTGCTGCTCTAGTGCTGTGCTGGTGATCACTTCCTTGAATTGTGCCTGAAAACAGTCTGATAATAGCCATGGCTATGTGCCTGGGATGGCAGGTGGCCAGAGCGTTGCTGCTGCTTCTGCGCTGCTGTACCAGACAGCCTGGAATTCCAGTGTGAACTGGAGTTGAAGGGACTGTGACATGCAAATGAGTCCATGATGGAGGAGAGATCCACCTGCAGCCCATGGAGGACTCCATTCCAGAGCAGGTGGATGCCTGAAAGGAGGATGAGACCCCCTGAGATGCCGTGATGGAGCAGGTTTCCTGGCAGGGCTTGTTTGTAAAGAACTGTAGCCCATAGGAAGGGCCCATATTGGACAAGTTTAAGGAGGACTGCCTTCTATGGGTGGGACCCCATGCTGGAGCAGGGTAAGTAGAGATTCCCTTGCAGGCTGTGGTGAACACAGTTGTGTGAAGTAGGCTGTCCCCCTGCAGCCCGTGGAGGACTATGATGTGACTACACTGATGGAGGAAGGAACCCCTTGTGTCAGTCAGGCTGGGGACAAGGGAAGGAGTTCACTGCAATGTCAAACCAGATAACCTGACCCAAAAGGACCAGGGGTGGAGACTGTCATGGATGTACCTTTAGATTGTTGTAAGCCATGGTTCAAGTTGTATGCTACAGGAATTACTATAACAGGAACCACGTGAATCAATGGAGGAGAAGCCTTACAAGAAGCAGTTGTGGGGCAGCAGGGACCTGACCTGACCTGGCTTTGGTGCCCAGTAACTCCCCCATATAGCACCTCTCCTGTACCAAGTAACCACCATATTAGATGGAGTCCAAAGTCATGGACTAAATTAATTTAACAGGCATTTTGTGGACATTGTGTGGGCATTTTGCAGGGGTGATCCACAGACTAGGGGAACTGCATCTATGTGTTATGTAAAAGAATGGGATGTGGGTTGGTGGTTAATGAGGTTGTACTGAGTAGTGTGGGACCTGGGCATGATGTAAATGGTATGGAGTAAGGGGTGGAGTGCGCTGATTTTGGCTGAGGTAACTTTCTTCACAGCGGCTGGTATGGGGCTGTGTTTTAGNCCCATATAGCACCTCTCCTGTACCAAGTGACCACCATAATAGATGGAGTCCAAAGTCATGGACTAAATTAATTTAACAGGCATTTTGTGGACATTGTGTGGGCATTTTGCAGGGGTGATCCACAGACTAGGGGAACTGCATCTATGTGTTATGTAAAAGAATGGGATGTGGGTTGGTGGTTAATGAGGTTGTACTGAGTAGTGTGGGACCTGGGCATGATGTAAATGGTATGGAGTAAGGGGTGGAGTGCGCTGATTTTGGCTGAGGTAACTTTCTTCACAGCGGCTGGTATGGGGCTGTGTTTTAGGTTTGTGCTGAACACAGGGTTAATATTATGAAGATGTTTTTGTTATTGCTAAGCAGGGCTTACACAGAGCCAAGGCCTTTCTGCTTTCCACGCTGACATGCTGGTAAGGAGGCTGGGCGTGCAGGGGAGTCTGGGAGGAGACACAGCTGGGACAGGTGACCCAACTGACCAAAGGGATATTCCAGACCATTTGACATCATGCTCAGTATATAAAGTGGGGGGAAGAAGGAGGAAGCAGAGGACATTTAGAGTAATGATATTTGTCTTCCCAAGTCATCATTATGTGTGACGGAGCCCTGCTCTCCTGGAGGTGGCTGAACAGCTGCCTGCCCAGGGGAAACAGTGAATTAATTCCTTGTTTTCCTTTGCTTGTGTCTGTGGCTTTTCCTTTGCTTGTGTCTGTGGCTTTTGCTTTCCCTATTAAACTGTGTTTATCTCAGCCCATAAGTTTTTTGGCTTTTACCCTTCTGATTTTCTCCCTGATCCTGCTGGTGGGGGAGAGAGTGAGTGGCTGTGTGGGGTTTGGCTGCTGGCTGGGGTTAAACCACGAAAATAGCTCACGTGCAAGTGGATGTGTCACTTCTCACTGAAGCCTTACATAAGATCATCAATCCATTCATTGCACTATGGCTGCAATAACTAAGGTAGTGTTGGTTTTATTTTGGAAGTTCATCTAGTAAAGCATCGCAGTTACGTACCAGCCAGCATACACTGAGGAAAACAGAGTGAACTGCTGTCTAAAGAGCATTACGTAGACAATATATTTTGGGTTTATAGCTAGAGCCTCACATAACCCTACCTTTTATTAAAAAAAAAAATCAATTTAAGAGGATTCCACTATATATCTGAAAAGTAGCCTGCATTGCGGAATTTAATAGGATTATGCTATTGATTCCATCTTTACAATGCTAGCTAGTATTTGGTACTTGTGAACTGCAGACTATTATGTGACTGAACACAAGGGAAGAGGGATTAGTTTGTAAAAGAATAAGCAGCTTTCCCTTAAACTGCCCTGAACCAAACATATACCTGTTTTGGTCTGTTTAGTAAATGCCAACTAACAAAACACCAGCACCTCCTAAAAATGGATATCTTCTTACAATCACTTGCTCACTCTCCAAGTAGAAGATAATCAAACCTCCTGTGAAGTCTTATCTATTGTGACAATGCAGCTGTTTACAGTTTCTTCAGAAAAATTCCACCTGTGTATTTCTTTAATCAAAGAAAAGCTGCTAAAAAGTTGTTTGGAAACCCGTGTCATGCACTAATACTAATGTGTTTCCTGGAAATAGAAAGTGCTTTCTGTGATTTTTGAACTTAGTGGAATAAATGCCCAATTGAAATACCGTTTAGGTAAAGATATATGTTTTTGGAAGGTAACTCTTCTTAAGTGAGAAAACAGTTTTATACACTAAGTCGCTTTCTGACAGACCAGGAATGTTTGTTTATTATTACTATATTACTGACCATAGTCACTCTTTCATGTTAGCAAAACCGATTGATCTCTGAAGTCTGTTATCCTTCAGGATGACAAATACTTCTATAGTATGTTAACGGTAAGATTTTGAGAAAACATGCTTTGAAATGAGTTTTAATGAGAGAGTCATCTTCTCTTTCTCCAGTTCCTCTTCCGTTTTCTCCCTACTGAAATCTTCTTCTCTGTCTTTAGTAGTGAGAACCTACTAAGCTGTTGCTTTCCCTAGTTTTAGATGGCTCTGCTTCCAGAAAGCAGAGGGCCAGGTGTGAGAACACCAGTACAGCAAAGCTACATAGAACTTGCTAAGGATGAACACCAGCAGAATGCTGAGACCCCAGAAAACAGATTATATATCTCTGGAATAAACTTTAAATATGCAGCCTTCCCTGACTCAACAGCCTGTGCTGAATTGTCTCAGAGAAATATTTATAATGTCATGTTCACCCTTGAAGTAGGTGGCAACAAGGTACTTTCCTGTGGAATGGTTCTCCTTTATTTGCCTTTTCTGTTTTTGTTCAAAGTGAGGATGTGGAGAGGAAGAAGCTTTCGGTACCTTGTACATTAATCCTTTGTGCTCAGCTGGCTTTACATTTCTAAAGGCTACTGATGGTGGTGGGTTTCAAACCTCGGAGAAATGGAGAAGCAGGGAAAAAGCTGAATAAGAACATCAACAGTACATGTGAAGAACAAACACCTGTCCCACTACCTTTGTCCAAATGGTTTTCCCCCCTCACAGCTGGTGTACCCTGTTGTCAGTAGCTTACTACTGTTACACGGAGCACAGCTTGTGTACCTTCAGTCTGGCTCAGCCTAAATCTGAAACAACGCTGAGAGAGATTTCTAGACCTGAGGTTTAAGGGTTGTGATCTTTTGTTTAGTTCAGCTTTTCAGCTGATGTCAAACAATAGCAGTTTCTGTCTTTTTGGCTCTATCGTGTCCTCTTTCAGAACAAAGTGTGGTAATAGGAGGTGAAAGTTAAAACAAACCAGTCACCTTTGTCGTTAGTAGGGATTAAAGTGAATGCTTCTGTAAATATTACTATAGGAATAATTTCTTTTTTTTTTTTAATGAAATGAACATAGCTGAGAAATCCTTATCTTTTGTGCTACTTTATTGAATTTGTCTTCGAAGTACTTAGAAAATCTGAGATTCTTTGCTGAGTATCCTGAGCTGTGGCTGGCCTGTCAGTCTCGTGTATTGAATCTATGTGTTACAAGAGTGCTAGGAAACTCTGTCGCTTTTCCACAGTAGCAGGAACAGCACTTCTACTGTTTCACTGGGGTTTTTAAAAAGCCTGTTTGCCAAATGATACATGTGCAATTAATGTTGATGATTGCTGCTGAACCTAATGTGAATTGTAAGCATAAAGCCTCCCATCTCTGTTGAGCAAGAGGGAGGTAGTGCCAGGCAATGGCATTCAGTCAATGTTCTCTGTCTCATCAGTCATGGGAGAGGGCAGGGGGGACAGTGTATCACTGCTAGCTATAAAATATTTCTGGAAACAATATGCCTGAGTGCATGGGCTCAGGGAGGACACTGAGAAAACATCATGAAGTGTATCCTGTCCTTTATACGTTTCTGGCAATGCAAGTTGGATTTATTAGCAGTTTGTTGCTACAGTAAAAAGCATTCACAAGATTTACAGCTGAAACAATAGCTGCAGATGTTCAGTTCTGTCGTATTTATTAAAGGTTTTGTTGAGCTCATGGCATCCTTTGAGTAATTGCCATCTGAGGCATGTTTTGTAACAAGGACTGTGTCAAAGTTCTGTGTCACTGTATTTCATACGGTTCTACCAGGTCTTTAGGGAAAGGGAGTGCAAAAACATTAACAAGAAAAAAATGTGTGGGCAAGTGTTAAAAGTAATAACTAATTGGCTGCCAGTCAGGATTTATGCATTTAGAGAGCACCTCCTCAAGTAATGATGGGGTTTACATTTTACTTTAACACAGAATAGCCATTAGCTTATTGCTAGGATGAGTTTCCAGAGTGTGTGTGGTAACAACCCAGAACATTCTCAACCATTTAAAAAGAAGATGGAGGAGTATATTGTAGCCTGTAGTGTTTGCCTTTCCTTTATAGTGGAGTGAAAAGGTAATAATGTGTTTAATTCATGGTAATGGAATAAGATTTTGTTTAGCTTGCAAGAATTCCTGTAGTATTTAAGACACACACTTGCAAAATTGAGGATCTTAATGTTTAGGTACATACTATGTTTGAGTGTATCAGAAGCCATCTACTCATAAGATTTTTTTTAAAGGCTGCCAACACCTCTCTTACAGTTTTGGAAACATAATTTCACCCAGAATTTGGAGATTAGGCGGAGTACTTGCTTTGTACAAGTTGCTACCATAAATACCCAGTGTGAGTCTGACAGCAGACTAGTTTTATTATTATTGCACAAGTATCATTGATTTGTATTTAACAGAGAATAAAAATTAGAAAATTGATGCACTTTTAAAACCAAATATTCATATAACATGTATTATAGGAATATATTTGCTGTACAGCTAATTCCAGAGCTGTTACTATTTCATGGGCACTGAACTTCTGGCTTTTTGTCAAAAAATATCAAATTCACGTTTGGGGGTTTTTTTGGCATATACTCATTTCAAACCTTCCGACTTTTTTGATTTTTCCACGGAGTGAACATGACCCTTAGTGACTTGTATCTTATTAACACATTTGAATTGTGTGCTTCTCTCCAAGCCCCTTTCCTTCAGTATCTCTAATGGTGTTTGCCTTTATATTCTCTTGATCTGAAAATGTGAATACTAATGAGTTGCCACTTCAGTGTAATATTTCAAATCATAAAATACATTGTTGACTAATTCCCTGGAATTTGAGACAGTTCATTTCTTCTGTTGTTGCGATAGAAGGAATTAAGACCAAAACTTAAGGAAGGAGGCTAAAAGACTTGTTTTTAGTGCTATATATTGTCAGAAGTTGGGAGTTTCCTTATCCTTGTCTGTTACTAGAGGATTAGAT
Source organism: Tyrannus savana (assembly GCA_013399735.1). Taxonomy (NCBI): domain Eukaryota; kingdom Metazoa; phylum Chordata; class Aves; order Passeriformes; family Tyrannidae; genus Tyrannus; species Tyrannus savana. The sequence goes on from VXAW01005870.1 coordinate 38,724, forward strand.
GGGATTTTTAATAGATATTTCTGTTAATAGCTAAAAGGCACCCGACTGAACCACAGTGCTGCTCTGTGAGTGTCCCACAGCGGCTCCAGCAGCTCTGAGGGCCCCCTCAGGGCGTGGCTCAGCTGCTCACGGGGAGGAGGAGGCAAAAAGACTCAGGAGGGAAGTTTAGCCTGGGAGGAAGGCAAGAAGGTTGTTTAAGGTTTGTTTTTTTGCTAGCTGGTGAGGAATCTCCCTGTTCTTACCTCCACTCTTGAGGTTTTTTTTTCATCTTGCTTTCTCCCCCCTGTCCTGCTGAGAAGGGCAGTGAGTGTGACTGGCTGGCAGCCAAGGCTAACCCACCACAGACCCGTCCACAATGTGATTTCTAAAAAAACAGCACCAAACAAACAAACAACCCCCACAACTACAAACAAACAAACAAAAAATAAAAAGCTACTGCTAAAAATGTAAAGAAACGTAGTAAGAATGATGGCAATCACTTCTATTTCCTTTTCAGAAGGAAATGAAAATGGTGTTGTTTAGAAATGTCACATGAAATGCCTCCAGCATTTTAAATAAGGCTTTAAAATGTTACCTTAAAATCAGCATTTTTCACAAGTTTCTTTTTTAAAGAAGAATAATACCAAGACCCACAATAATTATTATAAATAAAATATTAAAGAGGAGTCATTTTTATTGCATTACCTGCATTAGCAATGTAATAATTTCTTTTGAAGAATGCCATTACATCTAGTAAATATTTAGTCCCTGTGCTTATACAAATCCAAACTGACTTTATCTGAAATCAACCGGACAGCTAAAGGCAGTAAACTGTTGATGCAAGTGATAATGGTATGTAATTATTTAGGCATCTTAGTAGAAATCTATATCCAAATAAAGCAAAGGACACTCAGTTATGGGCAAGCTATAAGTCGTCTGTATCATTTTTGATCTTGACACAAGATTCACAGGAATCCCTAACTTCCATCTTGGGCACCAAATGGAGTGTAGCTATACAAATGCAGGAGTTTGGTATCCTTACAGTTGCTTTTAGGAAAGAGAGAGGACATGAGTTATACTGTAACAATATTTTTCTAGTCCTTTCACTTTCCCTTCTTTGCATAGACCTCTTTGCTCTAATTCTGACCTTGGGTCCCAGGAAAGTCATAATAATGAGTGGTAGGTGACTGGGAGGCAGCATCCTTGTAGGAGCAGGATCTCCAGCATGGCATGACTGTTGCTGGACATCTGTCTCATGCTGCTACCTGAACAGGCTTTGCCAGTTAGGTATCCCTATATTTAACTGTGTCAAGGCCTCAGTTTGTAAACACCTGTCCATTGTGTGAATTGGTTAAATCATGGAATAATAATTTAGGAAAGCAGATAGGTGACCACAGCCCTGCTGATTCTGGTGTATCCTGCTCTTTGGTTAAAATAAATGAAAGTCCTTCCCCTGAGAATAAAAACACTGGAGCCATTTTTCTGGCTAAAGATACGTTTATGTTTTCAACTTTAAAGGAAAAGGCAGAACAGAAATGAGATTTCTAGTGCAGGGTGATGAAAGGGTAGGAAAGGACTCTCCACCTGTGGAAAAGTGCAGACTACCGGTGGTGGCAGAGCACAAGCAGGCACGTGCATCCCTGTTTGGGAGATGTGAATGTTGTCCCATGTGCGTGGGACCACTTTTAATCTAGTGGTTCAGTTTTAACTTGTGCTTCTATCTAACTTCTCTGCTTTCCTATGTTTAAAGGGCCAGCTGAGTAGTTCCATTAGTGTGTTGCTTTTGAAAAGAGGGGGGACAAAAATGGTCTATTACTACTGTGACAGTCTAAAATCGCTTATCTCGAGAATTTCTTCCAGTCCTTTATTCATAATCAAAGCATTTTCAAGACAGTTATGAGTCATTGTAGCCACATGAGTTAGGTCTGCTTATGCTTTGCTGGTTTGGAGAAGATTATGTTCAGAGTAGCTTTTGCTTGTTCTTTCACTCTGCCATTCATGAGTGAATATTCATGGATCATCTCCTTTCAAATATTTACTGGATTGTCTGTTTTCATATGTTAAGTCTTCATATGAAATAAGCAAGATAATTTTGAGAAAACATTTTAATTAGAGCCAGAAGCTATAAATATTTCACTATTTAATAAAACAGTGCTGCAAGATGTAAATGATTAAATGAAACATGTTTTAGATATTTTAAATTGCATAACTTAAAATTATACATGCTTTCACACTTCCAGATGGAACAAAACCTTGATATATTGCAACCCATATATTTTGTTTCTCAGTGACTAAAACTATTTCATTTATTTTTTCTTTTTTTTTTTTTTTTCTCCAGTATGATACTGTGTAGGAAATGATCCTCTTTTGATGAAAGCTAAAGGGATTAAAGCTTTGGGAACAGAGGTAAGTAACTTGTTTTCCATTTTTAACTTCAGCTTATGGGCTACTTTTTAAAAGAATTATGCAGGCTCTTTAATTATCCTGAAAGATCACAAAGAAATCGTAAGTAATAAAGAAGCTGAAAATATGAAGCATCAGGGTCCTATGATTTAGGAGTATTGTGAATACAAGTCAAGTCTCATTGTATTTCCCCTTACTGAAAAGGTCAAGAGAGATTTTTGTTTAAAATTCTGAATGCTTTCTATTAGAATAATGAAAACAGGAAATGAAAGGTATAAAAAAAAATCTGGTTAACACAAAACTGTTAAAAATATATGTTTTCCTTCAGTGATGTAAAAATATTTGTGTTACAAGAAAAATACTATTTCCAGAGTTTATTTACATCTGCATTCAATTTCTGGTGCTTTCCTTTCTGAAACATAAAGCTCAAGCTGCGTTACTGGGCTGTGAGAATTTCATCAAAATTGAACACAGCTATATATTTGCATCCTGGCAGTCTGGGAAGGAGGGTCACACGTTTACAATAAGTACAAAGCACTGTGTTCTTTTTTGTCCCTGAGAACAGGGCAGACTGCATGAATGGTTTTGATAGCTTTTTCATGAAGAGCTTGTGTGAAACCAAACTGCACACCCTGCTTTGAAGCAAAGTCAGCAATGAGGGAACATAGATTTCCAGTTAAAAATGAGAAGATGAAATCAGTGACAATAGAAATAAAGGTAGAAAAAGAAAAAAAAATGTAGATTATGCAAAGCAGATAAATACACAAGTAGGAATAATCTGTGACTTGGGATCCTGGGCATTGCTAATGGCTTCTGATGTTCTTAGGAATGTAGTTTTACTTTTTTTGCTATTGTACTGGAAGGAGATTCATCAATATTAATTGATCAGTGTATTTCTGGGCACTCTTTCTATGTTGGGGTATTTTTATTGTTTTCTTTTTAAATTTGGTGGACCCTTTGCTTGTAAAAACCCCAAAGTGAAAGCTCCAAAGTGTTCCCTGCTGGAGATTCTATAATAACCTGAGACTGTTTCCTCTTGGAATAGAAATGTATATGTTGGATTGTGTTTTGATAATACAACTCTACAGCTAATGTTCAGTTGTTATTTGCTGCCCTTACTTTGTCTAGTATGCAAGGTGACAAAGGGATAAATTAGATGATATGGACTCTTTGACACCAAGTGTGATTTCTCAAGTGGTATTTTGACATTAACTTCTATAATTACTAGTGGATATTAATTAAGAAGCTGCTTTACCTTCGGGAGTTGTGAAATAGATAATTTTGTCCACACTAGCTCAGAGAAAAACTAGGGGAAAAAAATGTAATTTATTTTTAAAAGCAAAGCAGTCTTTTGCTTAACTTATCTATTAATATCTATTAAAAACTGTAGAAACATGAAGTTTAAAAATGTTGTGAATATAGAAGAAAATGGTGTATATTCCTTGCTTAAACAATACCTTTATAGATATTGGTAGCTGAATAGTTGAACAGCAACTGCCCTAGTCTGCTACACTAAAGTCTGGGGGGAAAATGTGGTAGATATAGTATGATAAAGAACAGTTTCTAAATATCTGCACTGCATCTCTGGGCAGCTAAGCAGTTTGAGAGAGGGGCAGACAGAATTACACGCAGTAATGTAAGGTAATCTTAGGGATATTACAAAGAGAATCATAAGACAGATGGCAGCACTTCCCTGCACCTGCCTTGGACAAATGAGCAGCCTTTCTTTGGAATGTTTCTATTTTTTTAGATTAAGTTGTCTGGAAGTTCAGTTAGAGTTTTTTTAATGCTAGTTGTTATAAGAAACATACATTTGGGCAATTCCAGTGAGGTCATCAGAATTGCATGCTTATGTCAGCTGGATATGATTTAAATATTTAAACTTCAGAAACTCTTACTAATCTCTTTCATAGGTTTTTATTTGCCCAAAAGATTGTAGTCCTTACACAAATTTTGTATGCTGGCATAGGTTCTTATTGACTTGGAAGAAGTATCCATTCATGTTTCAGAACCTTAACTCTGTTAAGATGAACGGTCTCCAGCAGAAGGAGGAAGATCATAGAACAGATCAAAAAATCTTTGCTGTAACAGTAGGATAGGTACAAATGAATAATAGGATAGGAAAGCAAATATAAGGTTGAAGTCATAATGAGTCAGAATCATGCAAGTGAACAGATGCCCTGCAATCAATATAGGAAGAGATGGATATTTAATTTTTGGCAAAATAAAATGAAGTAGTTTCAGCTAAAAATAACATCTGTAATTTTTTTTTTTTTTTGTGATATCAGAGCAGCAGGTGTTGTTATGTGGCAGTAACTTAACTCTGTTTTGGTAAAGTATTTAGCAAAAGCCAGATTGTGACAGCACTACTTCAGCTGTCAAGTATCCTTCTCCAAAAGTGGTCCCATTAGCTTCACTTGAACTCATGCTTTTTTTCTGATGAATTCAAAGGGAATTCAAAGTTGTTGCTGTACAAACTTCAGAACTCCAGTGGTGTATAGATATACCAGCTAGAATGGACAAGACTGAGAGCTTGCAGGTCTTTGTGTATTTTTACTTTAAACATGGTTGTTACAGCCCCAAAGATGAGGTAGTGAACATGAACCTCAAATGAAATGCATTTAACCTATTTCCAGTTTAGGAAAAATAAAACCGGCCAGACTTTCTTCTTAAGAGTCATTCCTGTCACTTCATATTATATATGTGAACATTTTAAAATCTAGCTTTTTGTCCCCTGATTAAAAGCTTCAGCCTTTTGCTTGTAGGAATAGAATATATCCGAATGACAATGAAAGGCTTGATCCTGCCATGCTAGTGATGTTGGATGTACTTCTCTGAAGACACTATCAAGATTACTGGAAGCTTTACAAGCTCAGTTGTAGTCAGCCTTACTCGTGTGGGTTGTTTGCCTTGAGAAACCCGATGGTGAAGTATCTTGTCCTTGATTTTGAAAGGAGGGGAATACAAATTTAGTGAAGTAATTTCCTTCCCTAATCAGGTACTTGAGATTTCCTTTTAAGCTCTGTAACAGCATCAGAAGGGAGCAGTGGTGGAATTGGATTTCATCTGATGTGCAGTAGATCATAAGCCTCTGTTAAAATGGGACATGGTGAACCGTACTGGTAAGCTGCTGGTACTGGCTAACACATGAGGGGTAGAGAAGTGGGGTGATAAAAGGAGCTGAGAGAACGTGTGGCTGTAGCAAACAGGCAAAGGCAGTGTTTGCTGCGCTGTTTGCTCCAGAGGATTTTAGGAATGCTAAACCACGGTTTTGCCTTCTTCATCGAGAAGCCCTTGGAGCAGTCTCAAAGTGCATTACCAATAGTAGGAGTTTGAGAATAAAACAAGAAAATGAACTTGGTCAAATCTGAGGTTGGCATAGTATTACCTTAGAGTCCTTGAGAAACTAAGAAGTTAAGTGACTGAGCAAATGGTTGTGTAGCATGACCTTGCACTAAATCAGCCTTGATATCAAGGGAATAAAAGGTGGTGACTGCAAATACTGCTTTTTGTTCTTATCCTACATAGTATAAGTTTCCTGTTGAAATCTCACAGAACATACCCAGGAAACTGGCTTGGCAACTTTGGTAAGTAATCTGGGAAAAAAAGGGGTAAATAATAACATGACAGCTAAGTATGCAGCTGTTCAGTCAGCTTTATATTTGACTTTCTGAAGAACGCTCATATGATGTGACTAAAGGGCGTGCAGAACTACAGTATTCATAAATGCAAAGTAATGCACTTAAGGACAAGATAAAACAGCTGCATTGACATACATGCAGTGTTGGGCTTTAATTTAGTTCTCAGCACTTAGGAAAGACAGCTTGGAATTATATTAAAGAACCAGATAAGGCCCAGGGTGGGGAAGAACAGAGGTATAGAAGAGGAGAGTCTTAAAAGACAGATGAAACTGACTCTTCAAATGAGAAAAAAGTGTACAGGAGAGGTGAAATATGATGGAGATTTAAGAAATCATGAGAGTATAGAAAAGGTGAATGGGGAGTGATTGCTCACTGTTTCTGACAATGCTGGTTCTAAAAGGTGCCCAATGCCATTATTCAAGCAGCCGTTCTGAAGTGGAAAAATAATATCCCTCTTCCCCCTTGGAGAGAAGTTAGTCATTTAAACTTATGGCTTCTAGAGGTAGGGAGTCCAAGAGAATAAGAAAAAATTTGGAGGAACTTGTGTCCATTAGTGACTATAAAATATCTGCCCTAAAAAAGTGATTGTCAGATGGTTGTAAGGTATTGGAGGGAGGGGTCTTTCTCCTGACACGTATTGCCCATCACACTTCTTATACTCTTGTGAGTAGCTTGTTTTTGTAGGTCAGGAAATAGGGTAAGCAAACCTGTGTTCTGATTATGTGGAAGTGTTTCTCCATTTGTGTATTTTAACTACATTTTAAAATGTAGACATCCTGAAGAAAAAATGTAACAATTTTCTTACCTAATCGGGGCAGCTTTCAGAGTTACAGCTGATGAGAAGCAGCTGCTCAAGTCCACTTTGAAGCAAAGTAAGGCCTGGCCTCCCACAGTAGGCTGGAGGATCTGGTATTTTTGGCTCTCCTCTGCTATCTTGCTCTGTAAGTGCCTGAATTCCCTTGGTAACTGCATATGCAGGGAAAACTCTGGGACTAAATGGAGCAAAAGCTGAAATTAAAGCTCTGCAAATTGCCTGGCAAAGGTAGGACCTTGTTTACTGAGTTTAAATGCTTAGACCTGGCAGCACTGAGTATCTCTGATCCAGATGAAATTGATTCACAGCAAGCCTGAACCACGCTGGTTATGGCAGAGCAACTCACTGGGATCAGCATGTAAGCACATCAGCTTTTGGAAGGTACTGCAATATTAGATATAGACCCTAGCTGATCAAAAATTTCCAGACCCATGAGAATTCTCTGTCATCTAAATGGTGGTTCAGTGCCCAGTGTCGTTTGTGGTCTTATCCCTGTATGCTAAATAAATATTTCTCTAATTCCCTCACTTTAACCCGTCTCAGTGTATATTGAAAGAAAAATCTCTCAGGGCTGTTACTTTTTTTCTTGTCCTCAATGATAGTACAAAATACATGAGCAATAATCAAGTTGATTGCATCCAATCCTTAAATTCAGTAAAACTTTAAGATCTTGCAAAGCTGATAGCTGGGAAAATTTTTAAAAATTACCTCTGCCACTTTGGTCTTCAGTAGAATGGCTTGTCAGTACACTTCAGATTAAAAGAAAATGTTTATTTTTCGTTCTAAAATGTGTTAACTGACAGCAAATGCAGGAATTCTAAGACTTTTTTTTTTGTAGACTATTTTCTGTATACAATTCATAAGTGTTTAGGTATTGCTTATTGATTTTTTTAAAACCTGTCTGTATTAGTGGTCTTGGTTCAAGTAAATTAAATTTTTGACAAAAATTATGTAATACTCTTCTGAATCTCGTGGTTTCCTATTGTAACATTTGCGAAGTCTATTTTTTCTGACCTTATGTGCCAACTCAATCTTTTGTCTAGAGGCCTATAGAATAAATGTTAACCACAGACTTATGCTAATACACAATTAGTTTGCAAGCTAAATGTTGAGGTAATACTTCAAAAACGACAAGGAGAATCAAAAGAAAAATCAGAATGATGGAAAAACTGAACAAGCAGAGTGTAATACATCAGTTTTCTTTTGTTTGCCTAATTGCACTAAAGACTTAACCTTTCATATATAGACTGTACTGTTCTTTGGCTTCAGCGAGGATGTTAAGCTGTAGTATTCTTTCACTTCTTTCCTTTACTTTCTGGTAATCATAATAAGGTGACTACATTGCCTTGTTCTCTAAAACCAGATAACTAAGGAATATTTTTTAATGAATGGAGGTATACAGGAAAATGGCCATTTAAGTCATTATTATCTACTGATGAAAAGCAAATAAAATATTTAAAATACTTGCTTTTTTTAAGTAAGATCTGCTTTTGTAATGAAGTTTTTGAAACACATTTCAAATATGCAAACAAAATTCTTTGACACCCTCTTTGTATTTTTCAAGTTTTGAATTTTTTCTTTTCTTAAATGGTCACTGAACAGTACTTTCAGACAAACACATTTTATTCACATTAGACATATGTACATTAAAATAACTTAAAGGTCATCCTTGGGATAAACAGTCTTATTAATTCTATAATAACATATAACCTCTCATTCCAGAAAAATGCATTTAGATATTTTGTTTGTCTGTATTCACCAATTATGCTATTTAGTATTCTTTTTTTATTCAGTTGAGGTGAAGCAACTTCAACCATTTGAGGCAACCTGCATTAGTAAACAGTACTATTTTATAGGTTTTCCTTTCAAATATTTTATATTTCTTTCTACCTATAACAGCAGCAAAGCAACTGTGTAGGTGTGCAGCAGCACCCAAGAGACTAACAAGTATAAAGCTGGTGTAAAATTGTTTCACCTCATCTTCCAAAAGCTTCTTCCTTAGGAAAGAACTGTGGAGACCTACAGATTAAACTAGAGAGCAGAAATCAGTAGAATGATTCCTTACCTAGGAAGATTTGAGTTACTAGTGCTGTGGTTGTATACAAACCTTTACCTTCCTTATAAAGAATGGATTTTTTTCTGTCTGAAGAACTTTCAGAAGCCAGAAGTTGATTAGAGAAGTAGCTGGTGGCCCTTGCAGCTCAGTGTCATTGTTAGGGGTTTTGTGGAGCTTCCTACTGTGCCGTATGAAAGTTGTGTTCAGCTCTGAAGTCCCGCACTTGTTAACACCTGGCCCTGCTGAATGCACCCTCATGCAGCAAAAGGACAAGGTTTGTGCACCCCTTCACCGAGGCTGGCAAAAAATCAGTTTCCCACTTGTCACACAAGGGTCTAATAGCTACAATATGTGGCTGAAAACATCAGCACAGTATCCAAAAAGGGATATTTGTGTTCCCTGATGTCACGGTCATTGAGGGCAGATGCCAATGTGTGCAATTCTCTCCATGTGCATCTCCTCATCCTTAACTTGCCCTTTACCTTGACTGGTGAAAGCTACTCAGAGCCTGGAGTACACCCAGATTCCCTGATCCCCAGGTAGAGATCTGCCCAGGAGTGTTTTGTGTGCACTGTAGGAAGTGTTTGCCAAATGGCATATCCCGATGTTCACTGCTTTCAAACTCTGCCTCCGTGTGTTGGCCCATCTCATGAGATATGCAGTGGTTGTCATGAAGGGGAAGAAATACAACCTGTTGTGTCCCTGGTAGAAACAATGTCACGTCCTTCAGCGGTCCATATCCTGATGTGCCTAATTACTGGAGTGATACTAGAAAGTAACATGAAATCACGTTGCCTTTCCACACACTGCTTGTTGTTTTCACACAAAGGCGTATCATCTACACACTTATGCCCATGAAAAAGGCAAGGAGAAGGAAGAATCTGATATCTGACCAAATTCAATCTGTGTTGAGGATTGTTCTGCTTTAAATAAAATACTTCTCCCATTTAAGGCTGACCTTTGGTTTTAATCTAAAGTTGTTTGTCCATATGTTATCATGATCTTGTTCTCTTTCAAGAATTTCTTACTTGTACATTGTTTTCCCTTTCTTTGAGAGTAAATATTTATTTTCTTTTGGTAGTAATGACATAAGAAAAAAAATAGTAATCCCATAATATATATTCATTAATATATGCTGTGCCCTTGATTTATGTTAGGCCTAAGCCTACAAAATGAATCATGCAGGAGATGTTGCTTTCTTTGTTACACACAGTTGGAGTCAGGCTGAATGACTAGAAGAGGTGAAGAGGTAGAATTAACTACGGATTGCATGCATCTTTCTTCCTACCCCTCAAGCTATTTTTGTTTGTATGGTCATAGACCTATAAATGTGTAATGGAATACTGCCCTAGGCTACAGTATTTAATAGAATATGATTGCATTACAAGCTAAGAAGAAACAGAAAAAAATAAAATAGAAGATTTAATCACATGTTGCTGAAAGGTATAGTTGAAAACAGAATGGATATGTTCGTATTCTGCATTTTAAAGCAGGCTGGCCTGTTTATACTGTGAGGAATCATCCCATTAATTGAAATGTGAATATTCAGTGGAATATATTTCAATGGAAATATATTAAAAAATGACAGTATGTTCAGTAATTCATGAACTGAATCTACCTCTAAATTTTAATCTCTCCTGCAGAATGCTTTTATTATAGAAAAACTACTAAATATGCTTCATATAATAAATACCTACATTTATTCTAACCTTTTCAGTCCCCTGTATATATGTTGAGTGATGATCATAGTGCAGTTAACATAAAAACTGTATTTGTAACCAAACGTAAAATTTATGCAGGTTTCAGAATTAGAACTGTTAAGGCAGTGAATTTAAACAAAAGTCTCTAAGCATGTGTTCACCTTTTAAGACTGTAGTTAGACACGGATTATTACTAGCTGAAACTTTGCTCTGCATTGTTTTCTTAAAGTCTATAATTTCCTGCCAATTAAGTTAATCATTAAAATAAAATTCTAAGGTGTTCACAGCAATGGGCTAAGGAGTCCATGAGAAAAGTATTTGGTCTGTAAGGATAAATTACTTTCTCATTTGAATTGTCTACCAAAAGGCCTGGAGGTAGACAGATGACTACTTACTATAATTCAGCTTCTATAATATATATATATATTTATTTATTTATAGCTTGCATATGTGTTCTCTCTATACAGGGGCTGTACCCTAATCAAATTTATAGAGTAAATGCAAAGGTTATATCTTTTATCAGTGCAGAAATGAGCACCTGTTGCTTCATACCATCCAATGAGGTGTACATGAAACAAGTGATACACTACAGAGCCAAGCCTTGCTACTCCATAGTATTCAGTCATTGAATGTAAAGCATAACAAAAAGAGAGATTTAGTTGCAATAGTTAATTACCAGTATCTCTAACATTATAAATACAAACAGTGTTTTGCTACCTAATCTTCTTTGGTTTTAAAGCTTCTTCACAGCTATGGGACTGAACATCTTACCAATTCACATGAGAATCTTGTTTTAGTTTTTTTTATTTTAATACTCTCATTCTTGGGTACAGTCAGCTATTATCCCAGGATGTTTTGACTTGCATTCAATCCATGAAAGTCCCTTTACTCAATAAAGCAGATCTAGATGCATGTAGGAACATGTGAAATAAGTGGAGGTTCACTACTGTACTGTGAGAACTTGCTAAAAAGAGGAAGGAGAATGAAACCCTCTGTGTGTTGGTGCTGTGTGCCAGTTAGCTGATAAGTCAGGAGCAGAATTTTTCCTGGATAAAAAGGTAAAACCATGAAAATAATACTTGCCTTGGACTTCAGGTTCATATTCCCCTGGATGGCAAACTACATTGCACATGAATGACAATTCTAAAGTAAGAAAAAGGATGTTTTGTTATCTATGTTAAAATGAGATTTAGTGTTTGGTGTTACCATTTTTCAATCACATTTATAATAATAATCATAGAATTCAATTTTACTAAATTTAATAAATTTTAGCAATGCATTTTTTTCTTCGCTAAACCTTTCAGTTATTAATGTCAGCATGGCTGAGGATTATTCAGTGTTGCTTGTTAATTTTAGAAGCTTTTTTCATTCTGCTGATACATTTTATCATAAAGAGACTCTGCTTTATCTTGAAACCATGTCATTTAGGAAGTGTTTTAGTGAGGTCATGCCTGCTTTCTTTAAAGGCTATTTATAATACAACAGTTGGCTTCAAGCTTCTGTTTCTTTCCTACTAGAACACACGACCTCTCTGCTCTGCATTATGTACGTATCGGTAGACTTTGCCCATCTGCTCCTCTTGCACAGAATCTTTATTCCTTTCTTGCAAGGCATGTTTAGGAACTGCAGGCACTGGAGTCTCATCCCAGGCTGTGCTGGCTTGTGACATCCTTCTTTCCTGTAAACCTTGAGCTGGCCAAGTCTTGTTTTATTTTTCTCCTCTATCTTTGTTTCCACCAAGAGCTTGAGGTTGCATTCCTTGTTCCTTCATGTTAGCAGAGAAGGCATTCTGCATTCTGCTTTTCCTGCTGTTCTGGTTCTTGAGTGTGTGCACCTGTCTCATGACTGAAGCTGGCAATAATAAAACTGCTTAAGTGGAGTTCCAGTGAAAGTACAAATAGGAAAGCTAGACTTGACCAGATCAGTGAAATGTTAATACTTCTATCTGTTGATAATATTACTGAATAAAACTTTAGAGGGAAAAAATTGTAAATTTTTCTTTGTCTTCTTCTGTTTGTTGTGGCTTTTTTTTTTTAATTGCTGACTTAATGGCTTAAACATGAAGAAACTCTTTGCCCTGTTATGCAGTGACTGGGGAAATAAGACATTTAAAGCATTTGGTACAGTATAAAAAAACCGCAATATTTTTTGTGTTTCCATAAGGATTCTTTTTCCCAGGGTGCATAATCCACAGGCATAGTAGCCTACCTTCACATTCTCTGCTGTTCTTATAATATAAAATTGCACTAGCTTTATATTCTGCAGTGTATTTAATTCCATCTGGGACAACTAAAAAATAACATCAGTTTTCTTCCAGAGTGTTAGTTGGCAATTTGAAATTTTATGTCTGTGTAGAGCTTCTGAAAGTATCTTTGTGCTTGTTTTTGAGTGTTAATGTCAAAGAAGGAAGAAAAAGTCCCGTGTTGTTACAGTTATAATAGGATCCCTGATAAAATTAACTGTAATTCAGGAAAAGTATTGAGGACTTTTTAGTGGTGTACCTACCTGTAGAAAACATTCTACTTTATATAGTATGTTTTCACATACAGTAATCCTATAGTAATCCTCTGTTAGAATCATTCCTTTGCTTGATTTTTGTGGGAGTGCTGAGGATTTTGCACTATGAGACCTCCTAAACCTGCTAGTTAAAATATATCAAAATGTTATTTCGAAGCTGACTTGACATGGAAAGTAGCATTGTGACTTCTGGGTTTTTTTTCGAAACTTCTGAATATTCACTCTTTCCTGCTGGAAAGTATCTGGCTCCTTAGAATTTCTTTTTCTGAAAGATGCAACTTTTCCAGAGCAGTTTCCATTACCAAATATGTGGGATTTTTTTAGATTCTGTTGATTCTGAAAAGAAAATTATTTTTTCTTAAATTTGATAGTATTGTGGAGCAGATTTATGATTGCACTTTTAGACTCGTAAACACTGGGTTGACACACTCTGAAATAGGGTTACAAGGTAATTTTCTTATGAGCCAAAGCAATTATATTTATTTGCAAAAATGAAATCCATTGAATATTTGAAAACAAAGAGAAAATGGAGACTGAGGAATAACAGGGCAAGTTTGATTAGTGGTTGATTCCAATTGCAGCTTTCTAATAAAATCATACTTTGTGTTGTCAATGTATGTAAATTAATCAGGATAATTCAAATAATTAGGATTTATATCTCCTTTTTTGTGTTGTCAACTGTTTTGGCTCCCTGAAAATAAACTTTAAGTGTACTACAAAATAGAGACATGTTAAATGAAAACTGTCTTTTTTGGATCGATAAATTGTTCTCCTGACTGCTACCAGACATACTAGAAAAACAATCAATTTCATTCGCCAACAAATAATTAGGAAGAGTTGCTATATCTTACTTCTAGATTTAAGGAATGCCCTGTCTTATGTGCTGCATGAGGAGAGCTTCTGTTATAAACAACCCTTCTGTGGTGGATCTGGTGAGTGAAAGAGCAAGGAACTTTCTTTTGAAATTCTCAAAGATTGAGAAGCACAGAAATGAACTGCATTACTGCAACAATAGGTTGTTGCTGCTCAGATGAAAATTGATGTGTTTGATTTTTAGCTCTAAAATAATATAGTTTTCTTCTATCTAAAAGGTTAGGAAAAATACCCCAGATTGATGGAATTTTCTGTATTTTACATATTATTGAGGGAAGTTACTGTTCCAGTAACAGGCAATTTAGAGTGCTCTGAATCAAAGGAGTTCCATGAGGAGCTTTGAGAGAAAACGTAGAAAATCATGATGTTTTTGATTGAGGAAAATTTTTCTGAAACACCATGAGATATGCTTTCTTCCCTGAGGATGTTTTAGTATAAAAAGGAGTTACAGGTTTCCTATAAGCCCCTAAGTAAACACCCCCCATGTGTATGTGCAGAAAATGTATTATACCTGCTATTACTGGGCCTTTTAAGTACGGTGAAAACAGGTAAATTTTGGAGTGAGAGATGAAAGAAGCAACATCCATCCAGATTCTGTCACCTTTACTGGTTCTGAATTTCATGGGAGTCAGGGTGATAGACCTTGGTGTTATGGTTAACGAAATACATCAAAAGGAGTGTTAAAAAAAAGGTAATGCTTTTAAACAAACAAATAAACAACAAAAAAAGACAATTCTCTAGTTCCCTTCAAGAGCAGTAACTTCAAGTGGAGAAAATAAACTGGGTGAAGTCTTCAGATGACTGTGCAGGCAGCAGAAACCCTGTGCTACCTGGCCCTGCACCTAGATGCTCTGGCAATCTCCCATTTCCAGTTTCAGAGAAATGGCTTGTTTTGATGAATGTAAAGATAAGGAAGTATGGATTTAGATTTCTATTTATTGAAGTGTTGATGGCGTGTTTAGGTTGTCTACAGAAGTGTGATATTTGCTAATATTTTCATGTAAATATTCTGCTATTCATATTTTTCCTTGCTGTTGAGCATACTGAAGTTAGTTTCCTTTCATTGCTCGTTTTCATCACCTGAAGGGGTCAATTGGTACACTGTTTTTCCATTTGATCTATAGTGGGTTGTCTAGTCAAATTTGAGGATACTTAAGGTCTTGGTGGCTTAGCAGAAGTTGGTGTATTACAGATATTACAGTAATGATAGTTCAGTGTGCATTTTGCATGGAAAAAAGTTGCAAGTATTTAATACTGAATGTATCTTCAGCTCCAGAAAAAATTTTCCAGTAATAGCACTTGCAGATAAAGGAACTCTTATGTGTATAGGATATTAGCTTTTGTAGAACCTTGTAATTTTCACAGATGGCTACAATATTGGTGAAAATTTCTTATAATTACTCATGCATAAATTTGTTAAGCGCATGTCAGACAGGATAGTTGGGGGTTTTTTTTGTGTTTGTGTATTTGTCCTCAATGGCTCAGGACAACAGAGGATATATGGTTATGATAGGTAGGCATTTTGCAGTGGAAAAATTCAATTTGCTTGGTATATCTTTGCTTGGTATATACGTTATGTGATTTATAACAAATTACATGACAAGTATAGCTACTGGCTTGCTTGCTGTTTAAAAAAAATACAGTTCATTAAATAATATTCATTTTTCATATAAAAGCATTATTATTTTTAGGCATCTAAAGGCCATGAATACCCAAGAGTCAACACATTATTAAAGCTGTTGCATGTCACACTCATCCATTTGTTTCAGTTTAAAGGCTGACACAAAATTTCCTCTGGAATAACTGGATCAGGATTCAATGTGCCTGTTTGCAACAACAGAACACCCTAATGATAAAGTGCAAGACTATGTAATAGAAACGAATGAAGTGTAAAATAAAATAATAGAAGAACATGACAAGCTAAATGCTTTCTGCAATGCAGTATTATTGGAAGTGAGTGCAACATAAAGAAAAGTTACTTTCCGGTTTCCTAATTTCACATAGGAGATATTTCTGATTTATCATGTACCTCTTTGAGCAACACTTTGTTGTTTATGTGATTTAACAGATTTCTGTATTCAAAGTTCAGGATTTAGTAGCCCTGGTAGATGCCATGGAATAAACCTTACCTCAAATATGCAGTAGTTCAGGACTAAATATTTTGTCTTCTCTCTTTTAGTATATTTGCTATATAATTTGGAGTGTATTTACACAGTTTCAACAGAGATGCTTAAAATCACTTTGAAATTGCAACTTGCCTTCTTATTTGAAGTACTCCAGAAGTGCAGTACACCTTTTCTGCACCATGCCACATGCAGGGGCAAGCTTAAGTCTTCAGAGGTGAGACCAAAAAAATATGGTAGGCTAAGAAATAATGAAAAAAATGCTGTGCAAAGTGGAAAATATCTACAAGTCTAGCTCTACTTTACTAAGTTTGAGGACACTATTCTCTCTTTATACCCAGTTAAATTGTGGTCAGCCTGCACAATTAGTCTACAATTAAGGAAATGAGGCGATCTTAATAAGTGAACAGATCACATGCCCTGAAGCTCTTCCCATCTCATTTGTGCTTCCCCTTCCAGGGACAGCACTGGGACTGCCTCTTGCTGTTGAAAATTTTGTGCTTGCAAACATTTGCAGTCCCAGAGCAGGGCAGAATGTAGCACACGGGAGTCACTGGGTCAGGTTTGCCTTCCTTGGCAGCACTGCCCATCTGCCTCCTACAGACAGATCTGAGACCTGCCAAAGCAGGAGATTTGCAATCTGGAAGGTGCAGGGGGCAGGCAACAAGACGATTTCAGAAGTTCCCCATACCTCATGTTTAAGATTCTCTGTCCATGAACAGTGGTTCAGATCAGTTCTGATGAAGACTAATTTTGTTTGCCCTCCAGAGCAATTTTCTCATCCCTCTTCCCGTCCCTTTTCCCTCTCTGAAACTTCAGACTGTTTGTTACAGGGCACTGTGCCTAGAGCTGAGATAGTGGGGATTCCTTCCCTAATAGCCACAGGTGGTCATCTTGTAAGTCAAAGATTTGATTACCCATATCATTGGCTTAGCTTGCATAGCTGCAAATGCTATTAAAGGTAATAAAATTATCCAACCCTTACATCACTGTGCTGTGGGCAAAGGATATTGTTCTCAGCAATCACCATTTATGTCCAACCATTTAACACTGGTGGAGCTATTCTAATGGCTTTCTGTGACATTTTTGAAAGGACAGCCATTAGATCAAATGAGCAGAGATCTACCTAGCAAAATGTAACATTCAAATATTTATGAAGAAATGGAATTACTGACTTTATCAAATTAAATTAGTAAACAAGGCTGTTCAGGGCTTAGGTACAGAAACTGATCTCTGGCTCTTTCTTTTCCCAGCCTAATCATTCCTTGCTCTGGACTGAAGTTGGAGAGGGTGGTTGGACTGGATATGAAGGGTGATATAGTTTGTCTAGCCTCAAACTGGTAGAAGAGTGGCATGAAATTGCAAATAGGTAGGCAAGAAAGACAATTCATTGCTTTAAATACAAGCAGTATGAAGGAAGAAGAGGGATTTATGGTTGGTGTTATGGACCACCCACATTGCCTCTGGTATCTGTGATAATTCTACTATGGGTGCACATCATCTCTAGGGAAAGGTACAGAAATGAACCTACCATCTCACTGCCTGAAGTCATGCATTACCTTTTCTCAGATTTCACTCACTCCCTTGGAATAAAAATAATTTTCCACAATTGTTATTATTTTCTGAAGGATGTAATGTCTAAGCCATTGCCTTTTAATCAACACTTCTCTTCCTCTCTAGCTAAGCATGGTAAACACAATGTGTTGAAACATCATGCTTATGTGGTGCAGGATGTTCATTGTGTTTATTCCATGACCCTTGCTAAACCTAATATTCAGTGTATGCCTGTCAAATCCTAAATAACTCTTGTATGTTATAGAATAATGTTTTGGATCAATGAACGTTTGCTTTTTTGTATCAGTGCAGAAAATTGAAATATTTAAGAGTATAGAAGTGACATAAATAATGCTCATTACAGGAAAACATAATTTTACCTATATGAAGTAGTCAGGATTATGGTTGGATTTGGAGTCTCATCTCAAAAGCTTTTGCTCATTTGACTTTAACAGCAACCACCTTCTAGTCATTATTTAATACTTAACATTAGTAGTACTGCTAAGGTCAGCATGTATTCCATAGAAACCAAAGTTAGTGCCAGGAGGAAAAGTTCTCAGAAATTACTTTTGAAGTGTTAGCGAAGTAAGCGAGGAAAACAATTACCCCCATATCCATTTGCAACTTTTGAAACACTTTAGAATATGTAAATATAAGGCCATAAAATGTGGCTCTTAATACCACGACTTCTAAATATATATGATAATGTAATTGAAAGGTCAAAGAGAAGGTCTCATCCTGTAAATACTTAAATGAGAAATCCTTGCTCATGAATTATTCTTTTTAGGTGAGCAGGAGTGGGCATTTCAGTAAGCATTGCTCATGGGAATAAGCAGTGCAGGATCAGACCACCAGTGCTGTGTAAAAAGTGGGAACTCTATAATGTGACTCTGATAAATTTGTCTAATCTGTTTTTCCTGATGATCTGGTTAGTTCCCAAAGCAACTGGGGCAGAAATCAGTCCAATTCCGAAAGGCAATGCAGATCTGCTTCAATTACCGGGTACTGTACCATTACTCTTGGTTGTAGTACCAAGTTGAACGCTGGACACGGTCGAAAAGCAGCTGATTCATGATCCATGGGAAATGATTCCGCCCCACCGGCTGTTTTAATGTGGAACTGTACTGGCGATAAAATATAAATCCCATGCCTACCAGGCTGCTCAGTTTTATATCTATTTTTCTTACAACTCGAGTCTTCCTGTGGAGTATTTAATTCATTTCTAATGGTGGAATCTTGGCATTTTAATTTGAGCCTCCTACACGCCCAAATGACTGAAAGAGTGTGCTGTCTTCTGCTGCTTTCAGTCTGTGAATCTGACTTGTTCAGCAACTTTGGTCATGTTTGAAGGCAACAGGAGTAAGGAAAGTGTGAAGGGTTTAAGGTTGTGGGGTTTTTTTCTCCTTCCAAAACCTTGGGATTAAAGAAAAAGCAGAATTATTTGTTCAGTGTCCAAATGCTGGTTGTGTGCTTGCTAAATTCTAATGAAAGGCATGTAAATTCAGATGTTACCCTAGCTGTATGATGCAAAAATAATTTGAAGATTTTGCAGGCTTTATCCTGAGGTGAGCTATGAAGCTGGGTTTTGCTTTCACTTGTGTGGATACAGTATTACTGAAACTCAGTCTAAGTCTGCAGTTATAAAGTTACTGTGAATGGTCAGATTTGTGAAACAATTAACCCTTGGGTTCTTAGGAAAAGTAATAATCAAATCTTCTCCCCTCAGCCTGGTCCCACAATCTTTATCTTGGCTGAGTTAAATGTTTGAGGGCTAAATACGCAGATCCCATTCAAATGTGTAAAGGTCTGGTTTCAAAGTGGTGAAACCGTGCATGTGCTATTTTATCATTTGGTTAACATTTGTGCATAAGTATTTTCAGTTTTCTGAAAATAACTTCTGTGCTGAAGTTAGATCTATATTCAGAGGATAAGCCTGCATTTCACAACTTTATCAAGTTGTATTTAGACAGTGGACTCAACATCTGAAACTTTATGCTATCTGCTCACTACTCATATGCAAAAGAATCAAATCTTCAGAGAGAACTGGAATTTTCTGTATACATGTACATACTAAGCATGTTCAATAACGTGGTTTATATGGAATGTTTTATAGTTTGATTTTATTTCTTTCTGGGTGTTGGCAGCCACAGAGGAGCAACTTCATTCACTGGTCTGTGATACAGCACTGATAACATGACTAATAGTGTGGTCTTTGTCTGCTGCATGTTGAGAAATGAAGGTGTGGGCTCTTGAATTCTGTGTGCAGAGATTACTGGTTGTATACATCTAGTGATTCAGACAATAAACAAAACACAACTTTTTCTACTTCTCAAACAGTTCAGACCTCTTCCACATAATACCTATTATGTCTTCAGTCTTAATATAATCTAGAAAAATAGAAAAAATTTAGAGAAAATATATCCCTGGCTAAGTGGAGGTACTGACTTGTAGTATATATATGCTACAATATGCTACTTGCAATTTACAGGTATATACATCGTATATTTGGGGATTGGGGGAGGAGGTTTTTCCAGCGGTGGCTTGTGTTGGCTTACTTTGAGTTGATAATGGATCTCAACTCCTTGAGTTCAGTGGCATAACTTTTGGGCAGGTGCAATGAATATCATCACTCTAGATGTGAGAGCAGAAGAACTTAGGTATATCTCAAAACTGTGGAAAATGAAAATGTCTCTTTGGAACAACTTGTTTGGCATCATTTAACTTTGTCCATTACCAAAATTAATGCTAGCGAAACTTTTAATGCTGAAGTATCTCCCTCCTCTAGCCAATGGAATATGATAAGTATTTTAGTATCAAACAATGCAAATGGCCATTTGTCTGAATTAAAAATTTGCATTTTAGTGAAAGTTAACATTTCAGAATATTTAATCCCGATCTTCATTTCATTGATCAGCTGATGAATTAAAACTCTTGCACTCCTTCAGCATCTCATATGTGGAATTAAGGAGAGTATCATAGTTAGACACAGCTCCTTGTACTAAGTGTGTGTCTACATCATATGCTGGTATCATCTGAGATTTAAGAGGTCACTAACTTGGGTATATGTTTCCATTATGTATGAACAGCATCGTTCTTTCTTGCATAAATACAAGAGAAATTATATTTAGAAACCATAACCCTAAGCTTGAAAAGTATGATCAGTGCCAATTCCTTAATGAACAGCATTTAACTCCCTGTTTGTGTCCTTATTTTGCTGATTGCCTTGGAGTCCTTCTCACCAAAGTGCATGGAAAGCATAACACAAGCAGGTTTTTTATGAGAGGTAACAGCAGCAAAAACGTGTGGGGAGGAAGGGAACATGCTTGCTTGTTTGGTTTTTTTGTTCTTTTTGTTTTGAAAACGTTTTTCTGTGGTTAGCTTTTTTCCCTACTGATTTGAGACATCAAAGAAAACTCCCTTGCTGGTACTAGTGAGATTTATTTTCCAGCCAGGTACTCACTAAGCCACCAAAGAGAAGACCTGCTCAGAACAGGGAGGCTTTCTGAGTGCTGCAGCTTCTGGGAGCTTTAGATCAAGTAGGAGCCTTGGAGGGAAAAAATAAAATTAAAAAATTGGACAGAAGTAGAATCTGAGAAATTCAGGAATCACTGTACACATTCCCAGGTCTAGGAAAAATATGAAGAGGAATCAACCCGGCTGTAGTTGTAGCATCAGAATGGATGACTTTTCTTTTATTCCAGTTTAACTCATATTGGGATCTGTCTGAAATAACATAGACAACACTCATATGTCATAAAAGGGGTACCTGAAAAGTGTTTAATGAAATGAAAAATATAATTAATATCTTAAAGGGTTAGTCCTGGTTCCTCCTGAGAGTCACTAAATATGAGTAATCTGCCAGAAAAGACAATTTGGAATACGGTGTTATTCTGTTTAAAACTGTGATGTGTTCAATAAGAATCTTTTTAAAAAGGCTCCATACTTCTAAGCTCTTAATGATTATTGAATCATTAGTCTAATGTGTCCCCAGGGTCTTGTTGTAGAAAATTACAGATAAAATACCCACTTCCCACAACTTTAGTGGTTTAGTAAGTGGTTCCTTCTTTGCAAAAACTTCTGCAGGTTTGTCCTAACTGTACTTGTTTTGAATTGTTTCACTGTCAGAAACAACGTTATCCTAATTTAAAAGATGTCATGAAGGGGAAAGTAAAGACTATTAATAGTCAATTTGTGGCATTTCACTTCAATTCAGTATTTTTCTAGATCTGTTTAATTTTTTCTTTGCTCTGTGTCTAAATATTACCACTTCAAACACAACTTTCCTTAACGCTTAAAGTGAATCTTAACTGTCTTCAATACCTTAACTTGTTTTAAAGAGTGGTTATGTGCAGATTGTATAGATCTTAGTAATGTGATGCTTAAGACAGGGCTGATGATCAGTTAATCATGTTGGCACCAGAGGGATTGTTCATTTACTACAAGCTATCAGTCTTGAAATGAATGAGCCCCTTCACATTAAGGTTTTTTCAGGTTCTTTGGGAATGCAGGGAATCACTTCTGCACCAAAGTGCTTGCAAGGTTTGCTTTTGCATAGAAAAAGAAACCGCATTTAGGGAGTTGAACAGTTTGTCCACCTGTACATGATATCAGCAGAACAGCACATTTTTTGTCCAAATTTTGTTTTCAAACTCTTCTTCTGAGAAGTCCTTAGAATCTTGGGTTTGATGTACTGAAGAAATAAGCATTGCTGAATCGATGAAATGTGATAAAAATATTCTGATAACCTGGAGAATTCTGAGCTACACTTAAATCTGATATGGAAGTTATCTGGTTTTTTTTCTATATGGTACAGAGGTTTTCTGTCTACAATCCAATAAATATATACACTTTTATCATTACATACACTTTTATCATTGTTTAAATAGGGTGTAAAGTCAAGCATTTAGTTTTTAGGAAATGCTTCAATTAAGATGTGCCACTAGAAGTTATCAGTTTTATACAGGTAAAAACCTGCTGCTATATATAATTAGAAAACCCCATTCATGAAATCTTCCAGTGAAATACAAAGAGAAACCAGAATATCAAATATCATTTGGTAGCTATCAATTCATTTATAACATTAAAAGTAAAAAAGCATTGTTAAAATAAAAGCATTATAGTCTGTTATGCTGTTCTTGATGGTCACCCTCCAGGAGAACTCTAGGAAAAAATTGATGTGATTTGTGCCTGTCTGTCTCCTCTAGAAATACTAGAAGGTTCTGTCTTCAAATCAAAGAATTACCCACAAATCTAGAAAGGGATCAGGATAATACAGAAAGGAAAAAAGAAGATATGAGTGAAAAAATGGACTGCACTAGGTCTTGATAACTTCTGATTTTTCTTTTCTGACCATTCCTGCCTTTCCTTTGGGAGCAAAAACTTGCATGTAAAAGGTCAGGGTTTTTATCTGTTGAGATCAATGTCAGCCTGTCCACCTACTTCAATAAACAGTGAATCACGTCTCAGATTTCCACATCTGAGAATGGCATAAAAATACCACATCTCTTGTGGCTTGCTCTCCCAGACTGTAGGAAACAGGGAACACCTTGGTCAAAGCATCCCTCTGTCACCAAAAAAAAAAATTGGACTAATTGTAGAAAAGCAGACCAGAAAAGAAGATGAGGTTTCTTGGGGAATGCTTACTATTTATCTTAGAGCAGAGATGGAGAAATCTGGAGTTAATTCTGGTTGGTCGACAGTGGGAAAGAACAGCTGAGACAGGAACAGTACAGTCTGTGCTCTACATGTGAAGAGCATGTTTCTTACAAGTCAGCTTGCTCATTGTGCTGCTGCTGCTAATGAAACCAGGAGTGCTTTGTGACAGGAATATGCCACAATTCCTATTCTTTCTGGTTACAGAAAAGAGGACAGTATTTCACCCTGGGTCTCAATCCCTAGCCTGGTATGATGTGAAGGAGGTACAGGACACTTCTGAGTCGGGGAAACATCCACCCTGATTTAAAGCGAAAGGGTATGTGTATGTGCACAGACTTTTACCGAACACTGACATTTATATTCTTTAATATCAAGATTTATTTTTAACTCATAAATATTGGCCTACAGCCTAGCCACAGTCAATATTCACCCCTCGAATCAAGAACTTTTTGATGGCCGAAAAAGAAAGTGATACTGCTTCTTAAAACACTAGTCAGGGCTGTACATGAAAATAGTATTGCTCTGGTACTTGCCAAGCTGTAATTTCCATTTAAAGTGCTTCTGATACAGGACTATGTGTATGCCAAGTAACCAAATTGTAATTTTATTCTCATGTTGGCATATTTAACTTTTGCCTATGTTGAATCTGTGGATATTGTGGGAAGAGCCCTTTGTTTACAGGGGAGTATGAAATGTGGTCGTAATTTTTGTTTTGGTTTTGTTGTTCCCTTAGCCTAAAAAGAATTCAGAATGTAAATACACAGTTCCTTTTCATAAATGCAAAAACATAACAATTACATAGCCAATTATTTAGTAAAGATTAGGCTTAAAAAAAAATCTTTTGTCTTATAGTTTGTCAAAGAAGCTGTAAGATGAAATATGATCAAGAGCATTCATAATTTGAAACCTACTGAATGTTGAATGCTTTGATTTATAATTGATGCTTTAGATACATTATAAGTGTGAAAACTTCAGATAACTATGGTAGTTTACACACAGAAATAAAGGACTATGCACTAAAAGCTCTATTTTAATGGACCTGATCCTGTCAAATTATCAGCAGGCAAGAAATAATGCTTCTAAATATTGAGTTCTATTTCACCGTACTGATGAAATACTCTGAGGATAACAGAGCTTCTTGAAAAGCCATTTTTTCTAAAGGAGGCTTGTTGTGGTTCATAATTAAACAATCAATGCCATGCCTTAGAGATCTGTGATAAAGTAGATCCCATTTTGTCACTCAACATGCCCCTGTAAACTTACTGACAATAACTGTTCCTTGGGCATATGACAGAAATTTGGGGATGAGTCTAGTAAGAGTTCTGGTGTTTGTGCTGGCATTTCACTTTTTCTTGTGTTTAGGGAATTAAAGCTGAAATATGTGTATCCTCAAATGGAACATGAACAATTCCTTTAGAGAGATAGGTTAATAAATGAGAACAAAGGGTACAAAGAGAGAATTGAAGCCTTGACAAAACAGGGAGATGGGGGCCCTGGTGCACCTCTCAAGGGTCAACTGGGAAGGGAGGCCTCCTAGTGCCAAGGCATGGAAAAGATCTAAGGAGCTGCACATAAAAATGCAGCAGGTTCATCAGCACAATGTGTGTTTCAGAGAGAGAGAACTACAGGCATAACTAAGGCAGTTCAAGAGGGCAGGATGGTACTCATTGCTGAAAACTCCAAATCCAGTGTTGAGCACTAATTAGTACTAGGCATGGCGTGGCATTTTGCAGTCTGTGTTTTTGAAGATTTCTTCAAAACTTATATTTGAAGGATGGAAAAGATTCAATAAAAAACCCCAGCTTTTGATTTCCAGTTTAGTTTAAAACTCAGCCTTTTGTAATGTTACTGAAAATGAAGAGCAGATTTCTAATAAAGAAGCTAATTATTATTAAAGTTCTGGTGTCAGCAGAACACTTCATCCTCACAGACAGAAATGAAATAGTAGTTCACAGATATTTATTCTAAGTTTCCAATAAATACTTGGCAAAAATTCAATAATGTTCATTAAATACATAAATGGAAAAATTAAAAATAAAGATTTTTCCCTTGTGATTTATTATATAGTGTTTTTTGAAAAGCAAAGTTGAAGAAAGAAGTCATTATCTGGCAGAAAAGGTACTTCAGAAATGTTAATTAAATTGTATAGTCACAAGCAAGCCAGTGAGCAAGAAAAAAGATTCCCTGCTTAGAATCAGAAGCCATATTTATTCTGGCTGGATGCTTAAAGGCGTGAAAAGATTATTTTAGATATTAAAGTGAAATTTAAATAAAGCACACAGAGCAATATTGCTAGATACCTTTCTTTTCGGCTTATACCAAATGAGCAAGAATAGAAAACCCCATTAGGAGGTCTGTTATAATTAAGAAGTCAGAAATGAGCACAGGGAGGTTTTTACAGACACATCTGGGTACAATTACATTATGGAGTGATTGCGGAAAGTGTGAGGTTGCACACAAGGAACCCTTGTCCTTGTGGACTGATAGGAGCAAATGTCATTGGGAAACTCCCTGGACCCTGGGTGAGTTGCTTCCTCTGCTGCAGAGCCTGATTCTGTAAGGACTCAGGGAGGGACCATGGTTGTGGGAATTGTGTCCCCCCCTCCCCGCTGCCTGGCACTGGAAGAGTGTAGTTCATGAATTATCAGCTGGTCGTTGGGGAAACACGTTCCTCAGTGCTTCAAGTACATGAGGTTTCTGCACTCTGGGCACCAATGGCTGGGCTTGAAGCCAGAATCCTTTTGCTATTGAAAAATAGTTTGCTTGTTTTATTTTGTTCTACATAACCCTGGATTTTGAGGGCTGTGTTTCTTCAGTAAGCCTGGCACCTCGAGTGCGGATTCAAAAGGGCATATGAGAATTTTACTTTCATTTGAAAACAAAAAAACCCAACCCACAAATGAAACAAGAAAACCCCAACATAGAACAAACCAAAACTTTCATTCCTGTAGCTCATGATAAAATTATGTATCTCTTTTGAAAATGCATTCCCATCAGTGTAATGGGAGTGTAGTTTATTTCTCAATATAACTGCAACACCCCCCAGCCCCACATTCCTTAAATCAGTGTAGCTTCTAAGTAGCACTGAGCTCTACTTTAGGGAAAAAAACAAACCAAAACTTCTCTTTATATTGTACTTCAAAATTATTATTTACTTTCAACTGTTATATTAAAAGGACTCCTCAGAAGGGTTTTCATCTGCTTCTGGACACCTGGTTAACATTAAGAACAGTTTACCAAAGAGTTTTGTGTAGGGATACAGAGCTTACTCTGAGAATTTAATCACATATTTTACCAGCCTTATGTGGGTAGTTCAGCTGTGCACATGAATGTTCCTCAGCAGGATTATTGTAGTTCTCTCTAAGAAGGTACATAGCTTTCTTTTTTACATCACAGGGTTTTGTAGCACTTTTTAATAATATATTCCTCTTCTCTGAAGGTGCTGCTTCATACGGCTAGAGCTTTCAGATCAGCATCATTTATTGGCAGTGATTGCTAGTGCTGTGGTTTTAATAAAAAAAGTATCAGAGGATCGTGTTCTAAAGTAACATTGTATAGGCATATTCTGCACAGGCCCTTGTTTTCTAAAACTTGACATTTGTAGAAGTTATTTGAATAGTTTGAATGAGCTTACTGATCCATTCACAAGGACTTCTTGTCTCCTCTAATGTGAACGGTATGTTTAACAAATCTGATGTGAAATAGCTTTCAACCTGAGGAAACCAGTGCAGTAGGATTTTTTTTCCTATAGTGAACTGAGAGACTGTGTAACATTGTTCCTGTTCATTTTTGAACACCTGTTAGATAAGAGATGAAGGGGTCGAATTTTTCTTTTATTGTTTCTGCATAAAAATGTTAACATTTATATATAGAATTGGTGCGAGTTTTGGTCATTATATTCCCAAAACTGCAGTCACGTGTAAAGCTGGAAACTGGCAACAAAGTATGCAGTGGCAGATTTCTCTTGTTGTAATGATTGATTCTAAAAGGAATATTTGGGAGTATTTTGTTTGACAGAATAAATTTGGATTAAAAAAATCTCAGCTCTCGAACAAATATCAACTTATTGTAATTTAGGTGGTGGGAAATGTCCAGTTAACTGGCACATGCATTTCATTCCCATTGCACAGGCACAAACTGAGTAGAAATAACAAATGATAATAAATAATAGCTTTTGACAAAGGATGGAGAGGAAGAGAGGAGACAGAGAGAAGGGTCTGCTTTGTAGGCATTCTGAATGTCTTGTAAAGTTGGCTGGTTGGGATTGAATTGTACTAATGCTGTGAAAACTGAAGGACACAAGGTCCTGAACTGAATCGCAGGTTAACAGACCCAGATGCATCCAATGCTGTGACACAAAGTTGACACTTTACGCTTCTTTTTATAAACACAAAGCAAAATAGAGCTGATGAAGTGTCACAAATGATACCTAAAATGAAATGAGAGTAGGTATCTAAAACCATCTGTAAAAATGTCTTTGGAAATTTTCAATGATATTTCAAACTCTACTTGTTTTTGGGGTTTTTTTTCTTCTTATTTCTATAGATAAAAAGAATAAAATTGTTCATGCTTTTAACTATCACTATATAATTAAAAAAGTAAAGCCAAAGCTACAGCTGATTTTGATGTGGATAACCAAAATCAAAATATATATAACCAAAGTATATTTTAAAAAGAGATGAGCTCACCTTTCCCTACTTTCATTTTCCGGTGTAGTTTGAATGTATTGCTGTACTACTTAAACTGTTCTTGCTATCTTAAGCAGGCATCATTCTGCAAAACTTGCTCTAGGCTTCGCTGTTTCTAATTATTCTCCTCTTTTAAGAGATGTCACTAATATTTGTTCCTTTACTTTCCAGGGAGTTGAAGGTATTTTCAAAAATTGTCTAGATAAAACCTAAATGTCAGATTCTCTAAGGCAGTTAAGTACCAAGTTCAGTGGGAGTTAAATGACTTATAGAAGACAGAAATGCCTTTGGAGATGGGGGCTTAAGTGCCTTTTCCTATATAAAGAAAAAAAGAGAAAAAGGCCTTCTATAATTCGTGTTTCACAGACACAGATGTGCTTTCAATACAGTAATTGCAAATCTATAGAGCCTGACAGAACTTTGTTTGTAGCACAAAACTATAATGTATCCCTTTTGAAAATAACCATAGTCAGTAAGCCCCTGAATACCGTGCTCCATGCTCCAGGTGGTCTCCATTGGGATGGTTTGTTCTTTGCTTGTGTTTGTGGGTGTAGATGTGGTTAGGGGTGGAAGGGACCTTTTCCCCTTTCTACCCTGGTGTTGCTAGCAAGTTGTGATAGAGCAGATCTTCAGGGGAAGTGTGCTGCAACCACAGCAGGGAAGGCTTGGGTCGCTAGCAAGCAGCTGTTTGCCTTTTCTCTTCCCCTAGCTACTTTTTGGGGACCTTTTTTGGGATTATAATCTGATACTGGTTCTACCCACGACAAAAAGACTGCAGTTCCTTTTTTTGTAGTGAAAGCTCTTCTGGCTCAAGTTTTGACCCTTGGTTGTCACAGTGTCTAGCACAGCCTTGATTCTGAGTATGATGTTAAGTTTTCTCTGCTGAAAAAAACCTACAAAGGTCTAATGAGGCACAATCCTAAACTATCTGTACTTAGAGGGACCTTGCAGTTGCAGACCAAATGGAAGAAACAGCACTTAGCACGGCTGTAGGCCATCCTGCAGATTCCAGCAGTACAGTATTTGGCTTTGACACCATTTTTCTCTAAATAGGTGAAGTGACAACAAACATCTTCTAAGCGATTTGCTTTAAGTTCACTCTTTTCTGCTGAGTTTTAGGAGAGTGCCAGGAGGGGATATAGCGATCTACCTCTGGGGATTAATATGTTATAGCACATCTGTCTGCCTAATGCAGAGGAATCTCTGGTAATGTCAAGTGCCTGACACTTCAAAGGAAGCTAGAAATCACCAACCGAGATATTTATAGAGTCCTTCTATAGGGAAGTGTCTTAATGTCTCCAGATCACCAGCTGCCTTGGATCTGAAGCAGTACAAGTAATTCTGTTTTTATTATCCATTCCAGTGCCTCATTAGTCTTTTTTTTTTTCTTTTCTGATTGGTCCCATAAAATGTGCAGGAAGGCACTACTTGTAGGTAATTTGACTCAGTGTCACATGTCAGTCACTGTAGGGAAGACCCAAGTGTAAAAGAAGAAAAGAGACAGACAAGCAGGGAAGAGCAAAGCAGGTCTCCTGCAGGGCAAGAACAAGGTGCCTGTGTGGCCTCAGTACGGTGGGCCTTGAACTTCAGTTGTGTCATTGAGCTGCGCCTGCGTGTCCAGGTCCACCCCAGGCAGTGGGAGATTTCATCATGCAGCTTTTCCGAGCATATCCAGGTGGGCACAGCCAGGCAGGGTTCAGTGAATCAAGATGTTTAAAGGTTGTAGTTCTCTGCTCCACGATGGGGGAATGTTTTGAGAGCAAGAGGCATTCACAGAGGCCTGGTAGGTGTTCTCTTGTCAAACTGCTTCAGAGAACGGGGAGAGTGTGTAGAGCACAGGGAAAAGGGCAAATGGGTTTTTCAAGAATGGAATGGTCTATTCAGCAGTGGGTCTGCTGGCAGCAGCCAAACATAGCCTGGGCTGCATCCAGAGCAGCGTGGGCAACAGGTCAAGGGAGGTGATTCTCTACTCTGCTCTGGTTAGACCCCACCTGCAGTGCTGCATCCAGCCCTGGGGTCCCCAGCACAGGAAGGACAGAGGAGGATCACCAAATTGATTAGAGGGATCGAGCACCTTTTCTATGAAGAAAGGCTGAGAGAATCGGGTTTGTTCACACTGGAAACGAGAAGGCTTTGGGGACACCAAATTGTGGCCTTCCAGTACGCAAAGGGAGCCTGTAAGAAAGACAGAGAGGGGTTTTTTACAAGAGCATTCAGTGACAGGACAAAGGCAAGGGGTAACAGCTTCAAACTGAAAGGGAATATGTTTAGATTAGATATTAGGGAGAAATTCTTTACTGTGAGGGTGGTGAGGCAGTTTTCCTAGAGAAGTTTTGGATGCTCCATCCCTGAAAGTGTTGAAGGCCAGGCTGGATGGAGCTCTGAGCAACCTGTTCTAGTGGAAGGTGACTCTGCACATGGCAGGGGGGTTGAAGCAGATGATCTCTAAGATTCCTTCCAACCCAAACCATCCTATGATTCTATGACCATTTATAGGATTTCTGTTACTTGTGCTGCTTAGGGTATAGCTGTGCTGTGCAGGGCTGTACAGAGCAAAGAGGTGCAGGTTGTCTCCAAGGTCTCAAGGGATGGAGCACTGTAGATATGGTACTGTGATACTGATCTCTTATACAGATTTCCTGGGGGATTTTAGTGAAATACTTGGCTCAAGGAGCATTTCAGGAAGCGCTCAGCACAGCTGGCTCTGTACCACCCTCTCTGTTGTGTTTGAGTTCCCAGTTGAGTTCAGGCTAGAGCTGTCCTTTCCAGGACTGGTTTCTCTGCCTAGTTGTACAGTTTGCTGTGGATTTCAGATGAGGCCACAAGTAGGCAAGGTGGGAGTCTGATTAGTTTGGGACCAAGCCCCATGTCAAGCACCAAATGAATGTAACAGGGCAAAAGCATCCCTAAAACCGTGGTTGAGCTTTATGCACTGGAGGGTGCTTTGTGTTTCCCACTCACAGTGGTGCAGCACAGTCTCTACACAGCTGTGAGAAGTCTCTACTTTGGAGCAGTGCCAGTCCTGCTGCAGCACAGTTATAGGGAATTAAAGTCCATGTGCATCCCTCTATCCAGATGTTCTTTCCCTTTATTTACATTGAAAATGTAGATGATGCAACATAAAATGTATCTCTCTGCTGATGTAGATTTAGCACCATATCAAAATTTATTCTAGCGCTTGAGTGCTCGGTGGGCATTTTAAATTATTTTTGAAAAAAGAATATGATGCTGAGGTTGTCATGTCTGGAAAAACTGAGGATAATTTTGGATTTGTGTTTGTACCAATTCAGAATGAGGTCAGCTTTTACTAGTTTTGCAGTGTAGTGCAGTTGTGTTGTCTGTGAGGGTCTGCACACACCCGTGTTACTGCTTCAGGTCTCCATGCTCATTTTCTTCTGGAAAAGAAGCTGGTACTGTGATAGTAGCAGTGATACCACCCTGTAACCAGAATACCTTGTGCTGCATGATTTTTTTTTTTTTAACTGAATCATACTACTTTCACAGTCTACAATTTGCCCTTAGTCTAAAGGTTACTTCTCATCCACCTTGGACTTCCAGAGGACTCTGGTTTTTATCCTGGGTTGTTTTTTTTTTTGGCCAAGAAAAGGCCATCTTCATATGGGATGCAAAAAAAAAAAAAAGTATTATTTTTGTAAGACAGTAAGACAAAAACACAAATACTTACAATTTAGGAAAATGTAGAACAAAACCAGTCTTCCTACCAATGAATTCCCAGCTTGGTACTTGGACTGTAGTTCGTGTGAATGAGAAGCAGCTTTTCTTTTCTTACTCATACACCAGTGCAAAGTATCATGCAGACAGAATCTCTGCCTGTGAGAGGTGAGGAGTACTGAATGTTTATTTTAGTGTTTAGGTGTCATGAATCTTATTGTCTTCTGTAAGGAGAAAAGCTTGTAAACTTTATTCTCTTTGCCTGCTGAACTTGTAGCTTTCAGGTCTCAATTGTTTTCAGTTCTGTAAGCTTGCATCAATTCTGTAAGCTCACATCATTGTGATACCATCCATTAATTTGTTTTTAATGAATTTGTACAGCTCCCTGTTGTCTCATCCAAGGCTTTGTACCATTTTTTATGGCTGAAATGAAAACATGAGCTTAGCTTGATGATAACCCTTATTTTAGGAGCGTCATCCTTAATCCGTTTGTCCTTTTAGCTTTTTTTGCCTAAAAACTGCAATTAGGCGACCTTGCTACGGAAAAAGTGTTTCTTTTTAAAAAGAAAACTCTAAAATGAAATTTATCTTCTTGTGACCCACTTTGTCACTTTGAAATATAAATTTCTTGGGCCTCATCAATACAGATTTTTCCAGATAAATTAGTTGCTGTCGTCTTTGTGTTCCTGGAAAGAACCTGGTTTTTTGATTTGGTGGTTGAATGCAGGGCATGGATGAGTGATTGTGTGGTGGTTCAGTGCAGGATCTTACAGCCCATCATTTGTGGCAGACTTGAACACTACTGTCTTGCCATACTAAATTGTGGGTTATCTACAGTTAATGCAGTGAATTGGGAAAAGCAGGGTTGAAAGGTGCTTCCCTTGGAGAAAAATTCTACAAGACTTTTGAGGTGCCCAAAATGCAGTTACATAAATTAACCTTTCCACACTGGAAACTCTTTATTCAAACTAAACAGTAATGTTGCATTTTACCCTTCTTTAATACCTCAGCTGTCTGTGGTTACTTTATGAGTAGTTCTTTGAGACACAGGTTGTATGCTAATATGACCAGACAAAATTCTGACACTTCTAAAGACACCTTTCAAGTGAAAACATGGGTGTTTATCTTGTCTTGTGAGACTGACTTCCCTTTTTTTTTGGGCAACCAGTCTCATTTCAGATGAAGAACAAGGATACGTTTTGGTTAAATCCACTGTAATCCTCCTGGAAAAAAAATTGCTCTCTTTCGGTAACACAGAATATACAAATAGAAATAAGACAGGCCTAAGCAACAATTTAAAATATAGCATGTTTTTCTGAGCTGAACAAAGCAAGAGCATACATAGTTGCTTATGGTGGTGGTACACTGCAATGGTTTAGTAATGAGACTTTTGTAAAGGGAGTACTAATCTTCGCATTTTCCTGAACAAGAGTCAACAAATATGTAATCATTAGTGTGTATACACAGCTCTATTACAAAATACACTGATTTTCCCCTGTCTGATCTGTCTCCTGCTGAGTTAAGGAGGCAGTTTGTAAGGTCAGCATAAAAAAGCCTCATGCATGATACATTTATTTAATGTTTTATTGCTAAAATCAACCTACATTTCTTAATTCTGTCAGTTGGCAGAAAGTATCCTGAATTCAAGTCTTCTCTCCTTGGGTCTAATAGAAACAAATTCTGAGCTTCTCTTGTTTAACAACTGTGTAACCTCTTGCATCAAGATTAAACACTTTGTTTTGTCCCCAGGCAGTTGTATATTTATTACTCTTGAGGCAGTGGTATTTGAAATAAATAGAATTGAAAGATCCTGAGAAATGGTTTCTGAAACACATATATTGAGTTATTCTCTCCTGTGTGAGCAGAAAACGCTTCTGATGCTTCTCCCTGCACCCTTGAAAAGGAAAATAGCTGATATAAAAATATCACATGATGGGGAGGTGAATAGGTAAGCATTTTTATCCTTAGTCTGTGAGGCTTTTTGCTGCTTATTGTCCTGAAAATAATTAGGTTATCTTTATGGAATGTATTACTATTCACTAAAGCTAACATAGGTAAGGGCATAATAAAGGACAAATAAAAGGCAAAAGGAAAAAATCTTTTCTACCCTAAAAAGGTACAATTTGAAAACAAAAAAAGTAATCCATGGCTTGGAAATAGTCTTTAAAAACTTCTCAAGACTCAGATATATTTTGGGCTGGTGACAGGGTTTATTCCTTCTCCCTGATCAAAATAACAAATGCTCACCAAGAGAAAAAGTTCTTTTATGTTATAAGGGAAACAATTTCCATGTAGCTTTTGTGTGTGTGTACACATATTCATAAAATATGGATTAGCAGCACTAGGTATTCAGCTAAGTAAACATTCATAAAATAAAGGTGGAATTGATATGCATTTCCCAATAGAGAGTTATAAGCATATTTTGATTTCTTAGTAAAAAAATAAGGGGAAAGAAAGCACTTTCTTTTGTCTGGATATTTTTTATTCCTCATTCTCATTGTGTTGATCCTACCGGCAAAGATTTTCTTTCTGACATTTTGAATATACAGTATTGCTAATATTGTTAAATGTAGAAGCATAAGGCACATTGCTTAAAACGTGAAATAAAAAAGAATCCAAGTTGTCTTTTTTTTCTTTGCATTCTTACTTATGTCTTTGGGGTACATTAAAGTTGCATGTTTAAGTTTGTCTTTATGACTATAAGAGGTAGATATGCCTTTTTAAAATAAAATCCTAAGTTCTCAGAAATGTGGGATCCAGTCCCTTGTTAGCAATATGTGCTAACAAGTATTGGAAGACTCAATAAATAAATAAAGGATGACCCAAAATGTTTGTGTATTGTTGCTTTTTGCAACACTGAAACTTCTAATTTATTTTGAATTGTTACTGTCACTCACTATATAATGGCTTTTTTTGGCACCCCTTGCAGATGATTCACTATTAACCTCTGATTTATGCTGAATTTAAGGAGATAAGATATATGCTGCAGTGCTGAACTGCATACTTATAGGTATGGCTGACAGCTTTCTTTGCAGTACAGAGATAGTTTAAAATAATAAAATGGAATTGGTTTTAAATAAACCAAAAATTAAGAGATAGTTTAAAATAATAAAATGGAATTGGTTTTGAATAAACCAAAAATTAAGTGGATGTTCTAAAGCTTTACCTGAGAGATCTCAAAAATGGCTCTGTTTCAAGCAGCCCATTGAATCAGGGAAAAATTATATCCTGGTGTCCAAACAGGCAAAAGTTTAATAAAATCAACTCCTTGAAGTAAAACAGAATGCAAATAGATTTTTTTTTTTTTTGCTATTGTTTTCATTTAATGTCTAAAGAGTTGGCTTAGGCTCCTGATTTCCAGAAACAAAATTATTCAAACACAAAACTGGAGAATATGTGTTCCTAGAATTAGTATTTAATATAATAATGGTTTGGAATGTGTCTTTACCTGAATTCCTATTGATATTGCTTATTTTTGCTGTTGGGTCTGTTTGTTAAAAACTATTTCATCCCCTTCTTCTGTTTTACCCCTTTGCTTGGGTCAGTTGTATCTGGCAGTCTCCAAACTCAGGAGAAGATGGGTTTAAATGTGCATGTATGGAGCAGGCAGCTCACATCCTCATCCCTCACTTCTCCTTTGGTGTTTTGTTCTTTGAACATAAAAAGTTCCTTCCAATAGCAGCCCTATTTTGGACAGTCAGGAAATACAAGGTCTTTGTTCTACTTGTTTTGTGGACTTTACCTGATTTATTAATGCATGGTCTATGTGCACTCAGTAGTGTAATTTCAGTGTGTTGATTGCCAATAAGGAAAGGAAACCAAAAACATCTTTGGCAACTGGCACAGAGCTGGAGTGAGCCAATAAATAGTTATGTATTTAAATGAGATTTTATTATTTCAGAGCTGTTAGAGAAAAGATGCCCGTTGTCACATAGTTTGAAAATTTTTTCTAAATTACATCTTCAACTGGATGCCACTGATCATTTCCACACACTGAATAAATTAGAACCACCATAAAGTATGGCAGCAATCTCCACAAACACAGCTTGTTGATACCTGCTTGTTGAAGTCTATTATTTAAAATCATTCCTTTGGCTTTGTCAATGTTTACACAGGCCAGCATCATTAATGTTGACTTAGGGTTATCTCTGTGTTCCATAACTAGAATACAGAACATTTTTATCGATTTCTTAGCCACGCTCTTCTACTTTACTATCACTAAATGAATTTTGATTCATAAAAGAAAAACCCTGGGAGTCAAATGTCAGCTATTATCCAATATATTGGTCTCTGCTGCAAGTAAAATAGCCTGCATCTAATCTTGAAAATATAATGTATATAAGTCTTCTCTGAAAGAATTTCAATAAAATATTGATGTAAGTACGTTTTTTGTTTTGTATGATAAGGTGTTTTGAAGATACGGATGAGAACACAAAACGAAGCCTGGAGTCATCCTGTATCTTGTTTGGGGGATTTTGGAGCTTTTTCACTGGGCATTAATAGACACAAAATGCTGGTGTTTTATTTGTGCTAATAAGAAAATAGTCTGTGGTATTGTCTTGAGTGATCTGTCTTAGTAGATTTTGTGCTGAGAGTAATGATCAAGCCAATCAAAGCATAGTAGCAAACAAAAGTGTACACATTCCTCTGGATATCACATTGCTTATTTACATCCTCTTCAGGTGCCCGGCTTTTAAAGAATGTGTTTCTACACAATGCTTTTAATTTTTGTTCCTAAGTGTGTGTCTAGGTAATATGTGTAATTAGATTGTTTTGTTTTGTTTAAAGGCAAGTTTTTAATTCTATATACAATCTAATATGATTTTCTCTTTATACCTCCCAACCTGAGAACAGATAAATAAAGGTAGCTTGTAACAAGAAGGTTGGTGCCACCCAGAAAATTTGGACACCATAGGAGTTAGAAAAATAATTGGCTTCCAGGGACTTGCACACTTGAAAACAGATGCAATTGAATTGATATGCTTTTTTTTTTATTTTTTTAAATTATTATTTTGGCTCAAATAGAATAAAAATAATTGTAGTTCCAGGGCATTTAAGGTTCTCTGGGGATGGGTCGTGATGATGTGAGGTAGTACATTTTTATTGAAAATGGTATATGCTCATTTCATCTGCCTTAGTGACATTTGACCAGCTATTGGTTCACAGGAGAGAGAGTGAAGAGAGATGTTTACCAGACAGATACCCTCAGGGACAGAAACAGAGTCAGTAACAGATTTGAGACCTGCTGCCCACAATGCTTTGGATGCAGCCCAGGAGCTCACGCTGCAGCTCATGTCCAGTTTCTCACCCACCAGCACCCCAAACCCTTCTCAGCAGGGCTGCTCTCAATTTGTTCATCCCAAAGCCTGTATCAACAGCCAGGGTTGCCCCAACCCAGGTGCAGCACCTCGCACTTGGTTTAGTTAAACGACATGACGTTCCCGTGGGTCCATTTCTCAGGCTTGTCCAGGTTATTCTGGATGGCATGACATCCTTCAGGTGTGTCAACCACACCACTCAGCTTGGTGTCATGAGGAGATTTGCTGAGGGTGCCCTCGACCCCTTTGTCTGTGCCATTAGTAAAATATTCAATAACAGTAGTCCCTGAGGGACACCACTTGTCACTGATGTCCATTGGGACTCTGAGCCATTGACCACAGCCCTCTGGATGTGACTGTCCAACCATTTTATGCATCTAGCAGTCTGTTCATGAAATCCACCTCTCTCCATCAGAGAGGAGGAGGTTGTGGGGGACCATGTCAAAGGTTTTACAGGAATCCAGATAAATGACGTGGGAAACCCTACCCTTGTCCACTGCTGTAGTCACCCCATCACAGAAGGCTATTTGGTTCATCAGGCAAGACTTGTCATTGATGAAGCCATGCTGGATGTCCCAAATCACCTCCCTGTGCCTTAGCAGAGCTTCTAGGAGGATCTGTTCCATGATCTTTCCAGGCACAGAGGTGAGGCTGACAGGTTGGTAGTTCCCAGGGTCCTCCTCTGGATCCTTTTTAAAGATGGGTGCAATGTTTCCCCTTTTTCAGTCACCTGGAACTTCAGCTGACATAAATCAGGTGACTGTACTTCAGTCTTTTAATTCTTTTACAGAAAGCAAAGGCAAAATGTCTGATTTTTATGGAACAAATGAAAAAATTATGATCACTAACATTGCAGTGAATATTAAATGGATATATAATAACTGAACATTATGAAACAATTAGAAAAAGTGCCTAGACATTAGTAATTCATGTGCTATTCATTGCACCAACATTGATCATGTGAAAGTGTGATGTTAGTTATATTTTAACCGTTCAGTGTTGAAGAAGGACTAATTATTTTCAAATAGAGATGGGATGGACGCAGTTTTATAAAATTCATGGAATGTCCAATTTACTCCATAGTGTTTTCATAGGAAACACATCTGCCAATGTTGGTAGGACAGTGGAGAAAATTACAGCAATTGTTCATGTTTCAAGTCTTATGGAGAAGGGAGACATACATTCCAGTCCTCTCTGAAGACAGAAGTTTCCCATTCCCCCTTGGAAAGTCATCTCTGATCTTGCAGAGAGGCCTGAGAGAAAACCTGAAGGTTTAGTGCCTTCTTCATAGGAAAGGTTTTCTTCTTGGGCTGAGGCTGTGTGCAGAGGTTCAGATAAAGAGATCAGGGATTTAGAGCTCAGTGGAACAGTTGTGAATTAGAGAAGCAGGTACAGAAATACTTTGTGGTCAAGCTGACCAACTCCCAAGCTCATTTGGATGTTTTGTAAGCAATAGCTGCTTGATGTTTGTTCTCCCCCCCTTCCCTTCTCTAGGCAAAGAATCTCATAAATGCCAACAAACAAAGAGGTGGATCTCTAGGGATTGCTCTGTTGTCCAGGTGCAGTTCTCTGAGCTTTTCTTCCTGAACTGGGACCCTTTTGAGGGATTTGGCAGGCATGCTTTAGAAATAGCATGTCTCTCTTGCTTATATATTTTGCCATAACTTGTGCTTTAGGAGACCTCAGATCAGTTATAATGATACAGTCAAAACACAGGACAGCTGGACAATCAGAATTGCACAGCTAAACCTGGGATGATTTAAGTGGTGATTTCACTTTGAAGTGCTTGTGAAAAGCTTAAGAACATGGCTTCATATGAGTGTAAACAAAGCCCACTGTAGCTTTCTGGCTTCCTATTTCCCTGGTTACATTCTGTGTTAGAGGAAGGTAAAGATCAACCTGTAAGCCACAGTAACATTCACTTACTTAGAATTGTGCAGGTTTACTTTGGTTTATTGTCTTTTCTGTAACCTCTGAGTTTGGTTTGTTTATGTTATTCAGGGACAAAAGTAACACCTGTTTTCTGTGGTGGATTGGTAGATTTAAATTCACAGAAACCACAACATGTTCTTGCTTCAGTATTAGACTGCAAGTGGATGTTTTTTATTATATTGTCTTCCTTAGTTTTATATAGTATTGATGAAATTGAAAATCAGTGACCTGACAAAAACAAAATAATATGGCATGAAAATTGCTACCATGATTTCATGCTGTGTTAATGCAAGGATGTCATTCCCGCTTCAGAATAATAACAGTGTTTTGCTTCTGAGCTTACAGCATCTCTCTCTATCCCCCTCTTCCTCTGCCCAACCCCCTTTTCCTTTCTAAAGGAGCATTGATGCCACAGTGAAATTGTCTTTAATCACATTTCTCAGCTGTTTGTTAGAGAATAACCACTACTAACAGTTAAGTTTTGGAAGTAGGCAGTGGAATCTCTGTATTCCATAAGCATATGCAGAAAGAATCAGGCTTAACAGGCACCATTAACATGGTTAATTGCGGAATCTGGGACTTTTTTAGTCATTCTTCTTCAAAGAACCATGACCCAGGCTGCTTGGCAGCACTCTTTGAATTCTCACAGGTCGTCCTGGAATATGCAGAAGTGTTACTCGCTCTCTGTCTCAACAATTCCTGTTATCCTACAGGTGCCAGAAAAGATTCAAGGAAAAAAAGCTAAATTCTGATTAACATACTCACTGAACTTGCAATGCTGTGATCAAGTTTCATATCTTAACTGATTAGAGACCACCTTATCCAACGTTTCCAGCTTGCCGAAGATTGTAGAACCTACAACGTTTGATGAAAAATTTAAAGTTTTATATCAAAGGTTAGAAGGCACTTGTCAAATTCTGCCACACGGGAAGAATGCCTTTCAGATTCCAGGTGCTTGTTCAGACTCTGCCATCTCTGTTCAGAGAGGGAAGGAGCAAATACCAAGTCCTAAGCTAAAGGCCAGCATTAGCACCAACTCCACTTTGTCTCTCTGTCTCTTCTTTGCTTGCAGAAGAGGGGGAGCCTGCCTGTTATGTGTGCACAGAATGAAATGGTCATCTCTACTGTACTTGATGGTGGAGAAGGAGTGGGAACAGAAAGAAACAGAACACTGTGCCCTCTCCTTATGCTCTACCTGACTTACTTGTCTCAAGAATAGAGGTCAATTTAAACAAACAGAAATAATAGATGGATATTGCATTTAAGGCAGTGAGCTGAAGGGCTGCTGATATGAAAGTCTCTCTGTCTATATAGTTGCTTTACAGGTGAAGAATTCACCCACATTACCTGAGGTCTGAACCGGTTCGGAATCTCTTCTCACATGAAAGGAGTTTCCTTGACCTTGTATGTCTTGGTTATTTTAGGCAGAAAATAATTTATGATTGAGTGAGCCAGAGAGAAAATACATGTGAGCATAAGGTTTAATGGTTTGTATTCACCTGAGGGCTCCAGTTTCCATGCTAAGGACAGCTTCAGCTCTAATGTCAGCTTTTGGCACAGGGATTTGAAGTTCTCTTCCCAGCTAAGGTGGCTGATATGCTGCAGAATTCTCCAGTTTAGAACTGTCCTCTGTAATTCCATGCCCTCCATGAGGGTAATGTCATGATGGGTGTGATAATGTACCTCTTTAAAGATAGATAGGAATATGGGGTTGAGTTCTCTGAGAATAGGAAATAATTCAAGCAGACTGGAAGAGTGTTCTGTGAACTGTTCTGTGAACTGTTTTGTGGGGGTGAGTAAAGGTGCCTCATCCTGTAGCTTAATTAAAAAAAAAAAGGACAACCTCCCTTTTATTTTGAAAGAGGTAACATTGGTCACTTCTTAGTTAAGACTGAAGTTTTTGTAAGCTCCGCTTCTCTTCTCGGTGTTTCTTATTAGTAAATTCAAACGAGTCTTTACTGAACAGGCCAGATACTCTCACCAGCTTGGTTGTCATTCTGTCATGTTATCTTCTTAGAACGATGTTCAAAATTTTCAATCTCCTTCTGAGGCACTGGGACAAATATAGAAGGGGTGATAAAGGAAAAAAAGTCTCCTTCCAAAAGAAAATTTCTGATCGCTGAATTAATTTTACTTTGTAACCAAGTGTCTGAAAT
The DNA here is from genome assembly GCA_013399735.1 of Tyrannus savana. Taxonomy (NCBI): domain Eukaryota; kingdom Metazoa; phylum Chordata; class Aves; order Passeriformes; family Tyrannidae; genus Tyrannus; species Tyrannus savana. The sequence goes on from VXAW01005870.1 coordinate 79,805, forward strand.
CCATTGCTAACTTTTGTTTGTCTTTGAGGGTGCTTGAAACTGTGTGTGCTTTGTGTTCCTAATGACACGTTGTGTGCCTCAGATTTAGGTTTGTTTCTCACACTGCTCTTGTTTGTTGCCGCTGTTTTTTCTGGTTGTTTAGCATCTTTCGTTTGTTTTCCTCCCCTGCTGCCTTTCTGTCCTTGCAGCTCTCTGTGGGTTTTTGCTATGAACTGCCCATCTGATGGGTTTCCTGCTGACTTTACTTGATTGCTGGAGCGCCGGCAGTAGCTGCACTGAGCACTGGAGCACCATCCGAGGGCTCCACGCTGTCTGATGGGAGGCCAGGTGCTCCAGCCACTCGGCTCCAATGTCTGATTTAGTCCATCAGCCAGCAGAATTGCAGAGATCCTCCGAGACTGGCTGGTATCAGCCAGACTTTGGACGAAAGGAGTTTTTTGGCCTGTTGTTTCATTTTTACATATGTGTGCTGCAGGATCCCCTAAGTGTGGCTATTTAGTGATTTGGATTTTGTTATTACAACAGTATAGGAGATTGCTGTAACTTCAAATGAAGATGTCCTAACCTAAGTACAGGAATGTTATGCAAGGACCTTGGTTGTTTCATTTTTTTTTCCTAAATATGATGAGGGGTTTTTTGTGAACAACTTTTTTTTTTTCACCTCAGATAGAATGTTTTCTGTGAACATGCTTTGTTCATAATTACTTGTTCTGAAAAACAGGTTTTTATTCCTCATGGAAGCATGAGGCGAAAAAAAGAAGTAGAGAGTTTAACATCCTTTATGATAGAATTTAAATTTACCATAAAATTAAACCCTGCAATGGAATTACATAACTTGATTTGTATCCTTTGTGGAGGCATTAATTCAGTATTGCATCTTCTTGAATTTTTTAAGAGATTTTTTAGTATAAGGGTATATACAGGCTGGCAGTTAACACTGGGATGGAGATGAAAGTCCAAAGATGTGCTTTATATGATAACCTTGCTAATACATTTAATCAATGTAGTTGTGTTTTATGGATATAAAGTGACAAGAGCTACCAGTATGCTGTGTGAAGACCAAGTAATAGTAACCAACTAAACAGTGTAGGCAGAGTAGGAAGGGGATGGAATGAAAAAATAAAAAAGATAAATATGGTGATTGCAGTTATTATACCAGTGCACTTGGACTTTGATATTTGATGTTTCTTTTTATCATGGGAGAGGCCTTTTTTAGAGCTTACAGAGTTTTGAAAATATTTTAATGGAATGTTTAAGGGAGGATTTTTTAGTCATCAAGAGGAAAAATGAGATCGTAAAGGGAAAGGGCATGGTGAGTAGAGAGAGAGTTGGAAGATAGTGCAAGAAGAAGGTGGGGTGGCAGTGAGAGTGGGGGCAGTGGGAGGGAAATATCCTGCAGGTTCTGTTCTTTGCAAGAAAGTACAAGGTCAGGGAGATAAAGGATAGTCTGAATGGTTCCTGTTTTCTTCCTTTTCCACCAGGGAACTCTTAAGACTCCCTCTGTGTCTATGCAGTGGCTCTGTAGTGGTCATGTTCATACCTCCTCAGTTTTTGAGAAATCAAACCTACACCAAGATGCATATTTCAGACTCTGTGGTTGGATCATTTTTTGATTTCTTGGTGACAATAGTTTTCTTCCTGATAATTTACAATTCTTCCACATCTAGGGATGCAAAAAGAATACCTTTTCTAATACCAGATTAAGTGCTAAAAATAAAATTCACATTTAAGACCAGGTGAGGAACCGTGAAGTATGCAGATGGTTCCAAAGAGAAGTGGTGATGTTTTAATTAATTCTGTTTATTTCTGTATAATTTGTCTTTCAATTCAAATGTAAGAATAGATTGCATTCAAATACACTGTGAACAAAATGGGTAATTTCACATTTGGGAGGAAAAATCAGATAAAAACAAGGTATGTATTATTAAATGAGCTTAATTCATTATTGAAACAATGTGTCTTGAAATGCAGTGGTTATTTATTGCTGGAACTCTATATTGCACCTGGATATCCTCCTAAAAGAAACAGCAATTGAACCAGAATATTTTGGTTTGATGCAGAATTTCTCAGATTTTAGGGTAATTCTATAGAAGAGGTCAGGCCAGATGAACATACTTGTACTTTCTGTCTTTTTAATTCCTGAAGGCACACTGTGCAACAGCTTTCCAAGTCAGATGTAACAATTAAATTAGGCCACTGGGTCCCTAAATCAAGTGCTCCAGGACAGAGTGGAGGCAGAGGCTGCCCTCACACTCTTCCCAAGGCTCCCTGAGCTGTGGGAAGGTAAAAAGCTGGGAGCACTTTGCCTCTGTCTGTGGCACCGTGCATCAGCTGCAAGGACAACTTGTCTGCATAGGCTCACATCAGCTGTGAGGTAAACTATCTGCATAGCCAAGAGTAGGTTTTTGTTTTTCATGTGTTGTGTTGCTTTAGGGGCAACTGCAAGTGGTGCTTTCCAAGAATATGCATCAGTGGTTTTCCAAAAGCCTTCCAGAGATCCTAACTGATCTACACAGTGTGTACCACCTCCTTGTGGTATCCCTGTGGGTAGGGGCTGCTTTGCTATTTCTCCTGCTTCCTCTTATTAAACAGGATGTGTTCAGAGAAGGTTAATCCAGAACAAAACATGCATTCCCCAGACAGAGGAATGCCAATTTCAGCCAGTTACCAACACAGGATTTAAATAACAAGCAGAAAATTCTTCCTACTTTTGATCTGGAAGGTACCCAGCAGTAATTCTTTGGGGGTGCAGGCTGGTCACAGTAAATGGCAAAATAGTAAATCTGCTCCAGGTATTTATGTTTTGCTTTAGGTTGTGGAAAAAGCTATAATTTTACGTCTTTATTGCATGGCTTGCTCTTGCTAATTATTATACAATTACTGAATTAAGAAGGTAGATGAAACTATAAAAAGATATATATAATAGATATCAGTATGAATCAGTGTAGTGCAAAGTGCTTATCTCAGTAGGTGTTTGTTCACGGATACATTTGCTTTGTTGCTGTTGCAATACATGTGCAGTGATACAATGCTTTGTGAAACACATGAATACTTACTTTTATGAAAATAAAAATACAAGATATTTTACTCTGATTTATTCCATTTTAGGAATTAGAGAAATTAAGCTTCCTCTTCCTTTTAATTATATCATACGGAGAAACGGTAATCTCTTAATCTCTATAAAGCTTCTCTCTTTTAGTTTACCCATTTTGGCATTTGCTGACATGGAGCCTGCGGAGCCTGCAGTTGGAACTGCACTCTGCAGCTCAGAGGAGTGTGCTCAGAAAGCAAAGGCCAAATTTTGCCTACATATGTGCAGCTTGCTTTGACTCCAGGGCAGGCGATCTGCACTCAGGCTACACAATAAATTGATTTGTCAGTTCAGTGACTGACTTAAAAATAAATAAATTAAAATGGTTCCAGTTGACAAGAAACAGATCTCCCTTCACTCCTCCCCACTTTTTTTTTTTCCCCCAGATAATCAAAGCAAGATGCTTTGTTCAACCAAAAAATGCATTTCCAGACGTTTTAGATAAAACAAAAGCTAGATTTACAGGAGGATATAGATGCTATCACAAACCAGTTGCTGCAGTTTTCTTATGTATATTGGATCAGAAACAGTTCAAATGTCTACTAATTTTAAGAAGATGCACTTTTTTCCCCTCACCTAACTTGGAAGAAAATGTCCTAACTATGGAGCAGTATGCTCTTACAGAATGTCATGTTTTTCTGTTGGAACAGCTCGGTTATGTGTAACCACTGACAGCCTGTCCTAATTCTTGGGCTGCAAGGCCAGAAAGCTCCTTTTTCGTGCAAAATACTGTGAAACTAAAAATTGTTAAAATATTGTGGGAAAATAAGAAGTAGCCAGTTTGAAATTAGCAAATCATTCTCTGCAACTACCTGGAAAGGCGTTATAGTGAGGTGGAGGTTGGTCTCTTCTCCCAGCTAAGAGGTGATATGATGAGATGAAAGAGCCTCAAGTTGCCCTGGGGAGGTTTAGATTGGGTTTGAGGAAACATTCTTCTCTGTTGTTGTCACGGTTCTCTGGGTTGTCAGGCTTTGGATCAGGCTGCCCAGGGAAGTGGTTGAGTCACCTTCCCCACAGATATTTAAAAGACATGTAGATGTGACACTTAGGGCCATGGTTTAGTGGTTGGCTTGGCTGTGCTGATCTTTTCCAACCTAAAGAATGCAGTGATTCTCTGAGCTAATTGTTGGTATGATTGGGGATTTTGTTTCTTTTATTATTATTTGGTGGGAGTTACTCAGTGTGGATTGCTCCACAGTTATTTTTGGGGGAAGAAGTGTTTACTTTAAAAATAATTAAGGTAAACCTAGAAGATAGATTTTACCCTTTGTTCCAAAATCTAGTCTGCAAATATGTAAGTGTGCAGTCAAGCTGGCTGAAGTGAGATCCTCACTTCACATGGTGAAGATGTAGGCACCTTTCCTGTCACATTTCACCTTATTTGTGTGTTCCCTACGGTGGGGAATAGGAGGTAGGTAGGATCTTTGCAGAAGAGACATCAAAACCTGGCAAAAAAGAAAAGGGTCATAGCCAGAATCAGTGGACACTTGGCATTTTTTTCCGTGATGCTGATAGAAATCTACTCAAGCATTAAGGCAACCCAGAGGAAATGATCAGAGCTCAGGAAAATATCACAACATATGATTCAGCCACCCCTGTTACAAATCAAACATGTTTAGTTCAGCTGTCATATGAGTGTCATCATACATTGTCAATTATTCTGTACCTCATAATAATAGATGCTTGCTGCTATTTGCAGCAGGTAGTGTGGTTCTATTAACCTGATACTTTTTAAAAGAGAAAGCCCCTAGGTCTCTGTTAATTAGGCAATATATGTGAATAGCACTGCTGTTTGACCAAAAATGTAAAACACTTTGTGAACTTGCCTTGATTTTCCATCTTGATTTTAGAAAGGGAAAGAAATATATCTTCCAGTCTGAGTGTTTAATGTATTTGAAATGCATTTTGAAACTTTTTTGGTCATGAAAATGACATTATTTTGCTTTATTATATGTTTAGAATCCAGAAATTTTAATTTTTGCAGAATTCTGCACTTTTGTATGCAGAAGCTATTTTCCCTTTTATATGCAGATACCCTATGTCTCTTAAAGTAATATTCTTGTAAAAAATTGTGAGAATTGGCACTGAAAAATATTTCGGAAACTAAATTTCATAAATAAAGAGAATGATATAATAGGTTGTACAGAGGCCATGTCTTTATCCATGCCTTTCCTGACACAAGTTAGTGCAAAATGTTACCTGCCTGGTCTGCTGCAATGACTTGAAGCGAATGGACAAGCTATTGTGATTTCAGTCTCCTTTTGAGAATCCCTCTCACCATTTTTCAGGCACTTCTAGTGTCTAGAATGGTATTTTTAAATAGCTTCTGAGCTGTGCTGTCTGACATTTCACTCCTTTTGGACAATTTTCCTTGGTGTGACAGTTAATTTAAACCTCCTGCTTCTGTTCTAGCATAATTTTCCCAGCCTCTCCAGGTGGGCAGCCTCTTCCCTGAAGCCACAAGCCCGTTGCTTACACTTGCTGAAGGACTCTAATGATAAGACCTTGAATAATTTATCTGTTTGCATTCTTCCAGAAGTTGCATAAACAATATTTGGCCTTGAAAGACAATGGTGTAGGGAACAGCGTTGTTGGGAATGTTCAGCTCCTCATGGCAGAGGTAGTGCTTCTTTGTGTGAGTCTGTGGTGCCAGGCATTGGATTTTTGCATGGTGTCCTGAAGTGGTACTGTCTGCTTGCACTGGGTGAAAAATGGCTCAGAAAAGGTTTAAGATAATAAAGGCTTCCTCTTTGAGTTGCCTTGGCTCTGTTGGTCCAGACTCCTTTTTCTCTCTTCCAGAGGGATCGGGGGAAGAGGAGCTTAGGAATTCATTTCAGAATAGAACTTCAGTCAGCTTATGACTGTACCCCAGTAATGTGTGTTTAGAGACATTTGGGTTAAATTTTTGTTATTCTTTGAGCAGGGAAGTAGAAGAGAGCTCGTTGAGTTTTTTTAAATACTGTGATTTTTAAAGAATACTCGCTGTCTGAGTCATGCAAAATCCTGGTGATTCGCCGCCATGAATAGGTCTGTCTAAAAATTAATTAAAATGTTCAGATATATGGTGTTAATTCCAATTCTGCCTCCAGTTTTTGAGAAATATACTTTATTTTGCTAACTATATTCCTTCCTATATTTGGTAGACCTTTTTATTTTTTTTTCCTCTTTGTGTATTTACCCACTTGCAAATGCTCAGTAGACTAATTAAGGTTTCTGAAGGTTTAACCTCGTCTTATAAAGTAGATCCTGAGGCTTGCCGTGGTGTTAGCTCAGTAGGCTTCAGGGAAGGGTTCCAGAAAAGACTGTGTAATGACACGCAGGGCTTTGCTGTTAAGATTACTTATCATGCAGGGCTTGGGTCAATGTTGATGTGACAGGGGAGATCTAATCCCGTGGGAGAGTGTTTTGATTACATGGTTTTAAAATAAATTTTATCACCTGAATCTAAAAAGGATTGTATTGATTACTTCTTTATTTAATTGTTCTTTAAATTGTGAAAGAAAACTATATTTTCAATTAATTGCCAAACAAAAGCAAGGTCTATATTTTTCTTATAGCTGGGCACATTGTAATGATTCCACGTCAACGGAGAATATTTTCCTGTTTTCATGAAAAGGAAACATGTTTCTGAGATAATTGCAGAAGGGGAACCATCCAACCCTAGTAATTTCAAATGAGATGTAAGACACTCATAGCAGCTTAGTTCAGACTGATCTCGCTCTCCTTGATGTCATGGTGTGATGCCATCCAGCAGTGCTAGCTTCTGATGCCATAGCTATTATTTGATAATATGATAGAGGGGAGAGTAGTTTATATTTTTGGATTTGTTAGATGTCCAGAGAGTGGATGACATCATTAGCCTGTGTTTGGGCCAAATACACAGTGTAGACATATCCCAGAGTGAAAATTTGTGCCAAAATTACACCCCTGCCTATAGCATTGATCAGACTTAAAAATACACATCTACATCAAAATAAAAAAAAACTAAAGGAAAGGAAAAAAGAAATCCTCTTATATGGTATAATAATGAAGAGCTGTATCAAAATCCATAAATTAGGCACAACTTTAAAATCACATATAATTTCAATTACAGCCATCTGTTTCTCCTTAGGAAGAATGAAGTGAGGTCAACAACTAAACATTTTACAGCCATAAAGATTCTGGGATGCTTTTTAAGCTATATACATATGTGATTTGTAAGAAACCTATTTATATGTAAAATTTCTCATTTGAACATTCATTCCTTTTATTATGCAAACACCAAGTTTTTTGGAAGCTACAGGCTTCAAACTGAAGTGAATGCACATATTTCAGCCTCCTGTTATTGCCTTAATTTTTTTTTTTTATTTTAACCCCCGATGTTTCTCACATCATGACGAAAAATATCTTTTTAACTTTCAAATGCATAGATAGTAGAGAATAGATGGGGCACAGATTTTCCTTAAGAAAAGTACATAAAAGGTTTCTGAGCTATTTGAAAAAAAAAATAAAATTAAAGCCTTGAAAGAGGTTTTGAGAGAAGATGGGCAAGGGAGGAACGTTATGTACTGGGACTCAAGGTAGAAAATTATTTAAATCTTTGAATTCTATGTAATCATTTGAGTGGCACTTCCTTTCCTTCTCTCCCCCAGTGCTGTTCACAGCATTGAACAGAGACCAGTTTTTTCAGCTGTGACTGTCTTGTTGGGCCCCTGATGAGGGTTATGTCCAAGATATGGCACGTATCATTCTCCAAGTGATATTAATCAAGTTGGTGACTTTACTGATAAGGTTTTTAGTAACACAAAATGAAATGGAAAAACATTTTACATTCGTTCTAAACGTATGATATAATGTTTTGACCCTCTTTGAGCCAGCAGACTTTTCGAATTCCTCAAATATGAAAAGGTGAGCAAAGCCTTAAGTAAGCTTGTCCAACAATAAATCAAACAAGAAAGCAGAATCACTTGGAATGCATAATCATAAAACCTTTATACATAAAATATAAAGCAAAATACTGACCTAAATGGTTAATAACAGGAAAAGTCTGTTAATACCTGTTGTATAAACCCCTAATCTTTACAGTTGTTAACAGAAACTGGAGTGCATGCATAAAAACCTCTCTTCACAGCAATGCTGTTATCCACATCAATCAAGATAATCCCACAGTAAAACCTTGCTAAAGAGGAAATGTGGCATGTTTGGATAATGTCAATGATTAGAAAACATGTCCCAGAAAATGCCATGCAAAGCAAGTTTAAATATTAATGCACACTTCCCTAGCCCTTTTCAAACTGAGAGTCTCAAGTTATTTACATGGACCTCAAGGGCTGAACTCTGATTTCAGTTCCAGATGTGAAACAAACATAAGTTCCTGTGTATTTGAAAGCAAGTGTAATTCTGTGCTGTAAAACTTCACATCTGGGGGTTTTGTGGGGGGGTTGTGTGTTGTTTTTTTTTCCCCACAAAATTTGAATTCGGAGTCTGCACAAGGGTAAACTGAATCACAGAACAGGGATTTATTGAATGTGAACATAGTGAACCACAGCACGTAACAAACCTTGCTCTCTCTTATTACCACTTCCTCCTTCATGGCTCAAGGAAACACGCTGCTGGTTCATATTCATTCTGTCGTAGGCTGAGAATGTATTTGATCATAACTCATCAGGGAGGACAATTTTATGCTTTAGACCACACTATAAATTAAATCCCTGGAAGATTTTCATAGGGTGTATAGTATGTTCTGGAGAAACCATTGAAAAAGACAGAATTACACGCTAAACCTCTGTGAACAATCATGTCCTTATTTTCTACTCTAGATTGATGGTAATTGAATATGATTTGCACTTGCAGGTTGGCACTCGGGGACTGCTAATCACTTGGGAAAATACAACACATTGAGCTCTCAAGTGCTGTTCTGCTATTGTTTCTCAGGGCAATCAAAGAATTGGCTCTCCTGATGTGCTTATGAGGAAGGTGGTATTAAAAAAATGTGTAAGTAGAGCAGAATTAGCTCAGCTAATTTTAGATGGCTGCCATTTAAAAGTCTGGATCTCGGCTGGTCCTTGTGATTTCACCAGACTGAAGGATGTTGTTCTATGAAGTGCCTTTTTCTCTCCACCAGCTGTAGCAGTAATGCAGACTCAAATGAATATGTTGTAGCTATCCAAAGTTAGTAAGATGAATCTCACCTGAAGTTAAATTGAACAAGTCACCTTTCTGCAGAGCTTAGCAAAATCGGAGCTTTTTGAATTATCTGGAGCAATGCAGCAACCAAACCCTACAGAAACCAACAGGCGTGGGAGGAACACACAGGAATGCATGAACACATAGCTGGAGTAATGTTCACACTAATACATAAAAACTGTGTAAAAGCCTGTGTTTCAATAAGAAGGTGATTCGGTTTGTAAATGGAACCCTGGCAATGTTATATTTATGTTTGATCAGAAGACTCGCAATGTCAGATGAGAATTCATTATTCACCAAGATCTCAGTTCAGTTCAGCTGCATGAGATGCTGTGTGGCGTTAAGGAAGCAACTGGAAACCAGGATAGTCAGTTGTGCAGTCTGACCAACTAAGCAAGGAAGTGTGAGGAATATGCTGTGCTAAAGTACATCTTTAATGAAGAGCTGTCTGAAAAGACCATACATAGGAAAGGGCTTGAGTTGGTTGGTTTTCTTTGGTTTTATTTTTTAAAGTAGAAAAAATAGGTTCTCTCTGACCTCCTTTCTGGAACAAAAGACATAAATTAAGAAATTATTTTATAGTTATTTTAAATTGAAAAAAAATAAGATATGGTTTGTTACAGGATTAAGCATCATACCAGTAAAGCTTCTAAACGGTGAATAAATAATTTAATTGTTTTATTTTAAAAAACCCAAACAACTGTGACTTAAAATTTGTACGGTGCCTTAAGCACAAAACAGAGGAAAATATAATTCTGGCAGTGGACTGAGCTGTAGGAATACTGCTCTCATTTTGTGGTTCACTCTCTTTATGTTAAACATTTATGAATAGCATGTGCTTGACCTAGATGGCTGCAGAAGGATGTAGGAGCCCTCATACCTTCAAGAACATCCAAAATCTGGGGGTTTGTTTGTGTGGGCTTGTGCTGATCACATATAACTTCTTCTAATAAGTAGGAGTGGACATGAAAGATAAGTCATGCCTTGTGCTCCACTTTGCATAACCTCGTTGATTTGGGCTTTTTTTTAGTGCATGTTAGAAACGAGCAGTGCCAGGGCATGTTAACTGGCCCCAGGGCCACCAGGCAGCATCTGGCCATGCTGTTAAACACCCTCAGCATCCAAAGGTGGAGGGACTTCATCCAAACTGCCCATGGGGAACAGAGTTAACCTATCGCACTGCTCTGCAGGTGGTCCTATCCAAAGAGCGCCGGCTCCCTGCACCAAAGGTGTGGCAAGGGCAATTTTAATGGTCTAATAAACTGTAGAGACAGAGAGAGCCTTGTGAGTGGGAATGCTTTTGGCACTTGAGTTTGCTGGAGTAGCTTTGGTGCTCGTGAATTAGGATTCCTGACAGCGTCCCTCATTGAAAATTCCTTTAGGAAACTAAGCTCTTACGAAATGAGAAAAAGTGTTTTTACCTGAGTTTCTTAATCATGGTAATTATCGGTTGTGATGATTAATGCCTGGTTTAAAGGTGAGGTATTAGGAGTAATTGGAGTTTTTACTAGAGGTGGATGTTACCAAGTAGATGAGGATGTTCTTGTTCTGAGGAAACAGAGGACACAAAGGATATGAGAAAATGGGATCACAGAGAGATCAATAAAAACATGTCATTACAAAGGTGTCTGTGAACAATTCACTTAGGAAAGAAGAGAACCCACCTCTTTGTTTTGAAGGATCCGTTTTCAGATCTAAAACAAGCAGGAGGACATATTTTTTCATAAAATTGTAAGTAAATTGTGGAACTTGGTTCCGGATGAATGGTGGATAGGCAGTTCAGGAAATCCTTAACCTTCTGACTGCCAAAAGCATTGGTGTTTGCCGAGGAGGATCAGTCTGTCCTTACCTTTTTTTTCTCCCATGTCCCCTAAGCATCAGCTACTGGCCGCAGTTGGAGGCAGGATTTAGCCATTTCAGTCTAACCCAGCATGACAGCTTCTATTTTTCTGTAGCCTGGATCATGTGTGTGGAGAGGATAAAAGGGAACTGGCAACATTTGTTGACAGCATTTTATTCTTTCCTTTATCACCTACTTGTCAGCAGCCCTGAGATGGTTTAAGAACTCAGCAGAGCAAAGGAAGCGTTGCAAGAGGCATCGGAGGGGAAGTTATGGCTCTGAAGCATGTTTGCCTCATTATGCTAATTTCTCCATTATCTCTGGGGTAGTGCATCATTCTGGTCCAGGTGAATTTAGATAAGTCCTACATTCAGCCCTTAATTACATTGTTCTTGAGTCCTCACTCTGTAAAACTGGGATGCTGTCATGGGAGGCAGTGATGGCAAATACACCATCTGCGAGATTCTCAGCTTGTATGACAATAAAGGCCAACAAATGAGGTAGAAGAATTCTCCATTAAATGGGGTTCTATATACAGTGCCATAATAAGTTATCAGGGAATAAATCATGCAGTCCAACGTTTATACACTCAGGCAGCAAAAGCAAGGAGCTTCAGGTTCATACCTGAGTAAGTGCAGCTGGACTGAAGCTGCTGACACAGTGAGGCTTTGGAATTCCTACAGATATCACTGGAAACCATGGATGTTTGTGCTTTGGGCCACTCTAGGAGCATGTGAAATGTCTGACCCTCATCCTTCAGTTTCCCCAGTTACAAAGCAAAAATAATTTTCATTTTGCATAATGTTGTGATTGTTTAAGTTACTTTGAGATTCACGGATCAAATGCATCATAAAAGCACAAACTATTTCTGTGTTCAGTAGATACGGCATAAAGGAGCTTGAAAACGGTGCACAGATAGTTAAAAGAAAAACTGGAGTTCTGAGCAATACATATGTAATTGCTACAGACAACTGCCATTATCCTGTGAGGCACAAGTATTGCCAAATTATTAAACTAATTACAGATATTAAACCAAATCTCATCCTTCAAACCCTCTGTTGCTTTTTTTCCCCTTCCTTTGAAAGATTTTTCTTATTTTTTTATTAGTGTGGACACCTATAAAAACTTTGAATAATTTAGAAATTTGCATTTAATTTTATTATATTCCTTTTCATGTTACTGCAGTGTTGTCTTTGGGCTTTTAATTGATTTTTTTGTTGTTGTCAGACACTTTGAAACTTCTGAAAGGAACTGCATGAAAAGAATAAATAATGACATAGTCTTAAGAGAAAAACAGCAATATTTTATTAAACAGAACCTTTCACAGAATTAAATTCTGTGATTTTGGTATTTTCTGAGCAATTACAATAGCGTTAGTACCAGGTTCTTATGAAAGTAACGTATCTGTATCTATAGAGCAGGCGTAGAAAATGCTGCAAATACATGCCTTTGATCTAAATGACAGAAATAAATTTGCTAGGGACACGGTAGCATTAAGCACATTTAAACTGACCCATATTGCTTGAAGTGCAGGTAGAGTATTTCTCCTTTTGATCAGGCCATTTGATTTACAGTATAAATGAAATTAAGTTATATGCATAATACGTGTAACATAATTTGGCACATTAACTCTTACAGATGTAGGTTAATATTTTATTTATCCCATATTTTTTCCTATTCTGCAATTAAATTTATCATGAGTCTGCAGGCATAACTTGGACACGAACAATTAAGTTTTCAGTCAGAACCACAGCGAGAGACTCCGATCCGACTGCACTCACTAAGCCTTTTGGTAGCTGCATTGATAAGGCAGAAAGAAGTTCATGTGTGAGAAATCTGAAGTGAAGATGTAAATCTCATGCTTGGCTGGTATTTTGTTATCTAGGAATACGTTGATCCTGAGTGGCATCAGAGTAGCTTTACTTTCAGAGTGTTTCTGTTTCTTTTAAAACTGTCCTAAATCCTTTGGTAGATTTACTACTCTCTTATCGTTACAGGCAACTCAAATTTGTTAATGTTGTGATTAGAGTTACCATTTCATGGGGTTTTAAACAATTTTTTAGAAAGTGTTCATTAATATTCAAAGCTTTTTTAAAAAAGTCATAGACTTGTGTCTAGCATTCTATCAGACACATTTTAATTGCTTTTTATAGACTTGGATGTTGGAGATGTGCTTTCTAGTTTGAAGCAGTCATAAATGCCTTCAATTATTTTGATAAAATGAGAATATTAAAAATAACATCAAACTCGCATTCATTTTCTTTCCACATACCCAAAGGTTCTATGATTCTAAAATAACTTGCATATAAAATAATGGAAATAAGCATTCAGCTTTTTGAGTTAATTCTTAAGCTACTGTAATTGATTTTGAGTACAGCAGACTGCTCCCTGTTTGAATGTTTACTCCTCCTTTGAATAATACAAGGGGTGAGTAGCTGGGTTTCTATGGAGCTATAATATTTTTAACTCCCTGGAGAAAGGAGGCAGACAAAGATGACTTCTGTGAGTGTTTGCTGAAATCTGACACGTTTAAAGAAGATGCTCCCGCTGTCTGACATTTTAGGTGGGAACTTCTGAACTACTTCTTACCTGTTGAGATGCCCAACATGTACAGCTGCCACTGAAACACTGTAAGATTCTGGAGCTTTCCAGTTTTTCATTTTGTCAAAGCACTCACAGTACTTTATTCTAGGTTTGAGCTTAAACACCTATGTTAGGAAGTTTTCAGGCTTTTATGTAGCCTGCAGAGACTGGGATACTGCCCCAGGGGGATAATTCAGAGCAGACATCTCTTGTGAACAACTGTCTAAAGAGCTTAGTGAGTCCAGCTTGATACTTGACTAAATGGCTGTGTTGAGTTACGTTCAGAAAATTATTCCTCCCGCAATTCCAGGGCTAAGTAGGCTGTAAGGCTTCAGGACTGTGACTTTTCTCCACTTCTTTACCACTTTTTGCTTGCGTGGACAGGGTGCTATGTCTAGGCAAAATATTAAGTTTTGTAGACCTGCAATGTTAGAAATTTGTGCAAGCTCTCGAGGTTAAGAAGATACAGCCTTTATTGGGACAGTTATAAGGACATTCATTAGCCTAATGAAGTCATGGCAGTGTATTTGTGGGGATGGTACTGCAGCAGTGTCAAAGCAAGTTTGTTGTGAGAATATTTTGAATTATTTTCGATTAACAATGTGCAGTCCCCAAGGAAATAAAAAACTAATACTAGAGATACGAAACTACTTGCTGAAGAATACCAGAAGGATACAGGAAGAGACTCTTCTATAAGACTTGTAATTATGGATCATAAGATACTGCCTGTCCTTGGTTCTTAAATACATAATTCATGACTAGAGCTTGAGTAAGTTTGTCAGCCAGTAAAAACTACAGTAAAATTGGAATTTAGGGGCTTACCAGCAAAATGAATTTGATGAACAGTTATAGCTTTTCAGTCTTTTTCTCCTTTAACAGGAGAGGCAGGAAGAAGTTCTTATAACCTAAAAAATAAACGTATTTCCAGTTGAGAGCTTTTATGGGAAGTTGCAGTTAGCTACAAAACTTAGAGTAAGCAAAATTTAGGTGGGATTTAATTTAATAGGCACAATAATCTGAAAGCTCATCATGCCTTAACTGAAATAACCTAAAGTTGCCGTGCTGTTTAAGCTAAATATACTTTGTGTTTGCTGCTTATGTACATGTACTTGAGAAAGGCAAAACAGCAGAAACCAAGGAAGCAAAGCCCCAAAATACACAGCGTCTTTGAAAATTTGAGGCAATGTTTCCAGTGCTTTTTCACAATGAAGTATTTGCTTGATGCTTCACCATAGACTGAAAGAGCTTTCATACTGGTTTTATCAGTTTTCAGTACACAGTGATATTCAGAAGACCTCAGTTCTTGCTCAGAGTTTGTTGTACGTTGCATGCTACAGAGAGATAAAATTCTAACAACAAATGGGCTGTGTCTTTTTTTACTTTTTTAAGAAAAACTGATATAAAGTGTATTGCTTGTTCAGAAAAGCCTCTGTTATGAGATTAGTGAAAGAGATAACAACTGCAGGGATAATGATTTTCTTAATGATCAACAAATTTTACAGTAGGCTGGGAAGAAGGATGTGGAATAGTGAAGCACACAGGAATGAAAAACCTGGAAAAAGTCTGTTGAAATTCATAAACTTTTTTTTTTCTTGGTATTTTCCTAGAACTATGGAATGTAAAAAAAATATTTCATTTTGTAACTGTAAATGTTAACTGATTAGACTGGCCAAATTTAAGTGAGTAAAATTGTGCTTTACAGTCTCCAATCAAGAACTCACTTGTCAAAAAGAATTTGAAAATGTAAATCTCGCTCTAAATTTTTCTGTAAGATTCAAAAGAAAAGAGGAAAGATGGGGAGAATGGAAGGCAATAGGTGGGCTATTTAAGATTGAATGGTTTGAATATTTCCTGAAAGTCTTCAGAAGTCTTTTGAAAAGCTTCAGATGTCAAACTAGAAATACCTGAAGGCTTATTATCAAAATAATAGCCTCAATAATCTGTGAACTTGGCAAAAGAGAAATGACTCATCTCCAATGATATGGGATTGATAGATTCCACTGGCAGCCAGTGACTTGTGTGACGTGACTAGATAATGAGGCTTTCGTAAACCCCTTTGCCTATTTAAGGGCCTAAAAATGAATTTTGGATCACAGGCCAAGATTCAGGGCAAGGCACTCAGACATGGATTCTCTGCTATTTTTAAGAACTCTTGAGACTGCAATGCAGATAGTATCTGTGCACCCTCTTTGCTTAAGTGGTGGAATCTTCTGTTCTCTTTAGTGAACAAGGGAATAGTTATTACTGTAATTTTTAATATGAGCTTAGAAAATGTAACTGGCAGTGATAACCTCAGTGAACCATCCTGGAGACTACAGGCATTCATTAAATAATAATCATTCTTTGTAGTGCATTAGCACAAGGAACCTTAACGATGGACAATGGCGCTGTTCTGCCAGGTAGGGAAAAACCCCTCCCCTGGCACAAAGACCTTCCAATTTAAATTCTCAATGTGATACAACAGTTGGATAGAGAAGATTATAGAGCAGGTAAAATGCTATAGGAGTTCTTTTTGGTAGTATTTAATCTTTAGCTTGTAACATAGAGATCTTCATGCGTATTCTGCAGATTTGAAAGTAGGAGAGTCTGATTAAAAAGGGAGAGATCTGGTTGTGGATTTCAAGGAGAAACTCAGCCTGTTGGATTCATTGTACTGACATGAGATCAAGAAAAATATCAAGCTCTTCTGTATTAACTGAGCAAATATTTTATTCGGACTAATTAGAGTATTGTTTTACAAACATTAAAAAGCTTGCTAAAAGCCTTGTCATTCATTATTATCATTAAAAATATTGGTATTAGGCCTTTGGAATAATTACGAACAGCAATTCTTCATAAGATAAATGGGTAGGATTAAAAATAAGCACATACAAAGCTATTCATCAATTGAATAAATCAGCCCATGCTATGAAAACTCCATGAAAAGATACCTTAGAGAATTAGTTAATATCAAGGCATTATTTATTACAGGGATGTTAAATGTTTGGACATGGTGAGAAGGAAATCTTAGAAGTATTGTCTAGATAAGACTAGAGGCTTATTTTCTTTTTAAAATACAGGGGAAATAGTATTGGCACCAAGACATTGTGATTTATTTTTTTAAAGTGATTCTAATATATCTGTGTGGAAAGCCAGATTATCCTGTGTAATAGCATACAGGAATAGGATAAAATTTTGTCTGTCATGTGTTATGTTCTCTTGACACCGAACTCACCCTAAAAAAGCCTCCAAACCCACCACCCTTTAGTCTTCAAGTGTTTCATTTTGTGATTCTGTTTAGGCTATTTCTTACCTAAGATTCTGTTGGGTTTGGAAAGCTAAGAGATACAGATCTTCTTCGCCAAGAGTATCGAGGTCCGGCTGCAGATACTAAAGTGAAGTTCAGCTCTCTCAAAGTTGCCAGAGACCAAGTCAGCTTTAAGAAAAGGGTGAGTTAGTATGTTGTGGAGCTTGAGAAAACAAAAAAAATGTTATTATTCTGGGTGGCCAGGCAGTGCCAGATTGACCAGACAGCATTTAGCACCTTCAGCAGTACTGTGCCTTGTCAGTGTATCAGCTCTCTTAAAGATGCTGAGGGAACTGGAGCTGTGACATCGTGCAAACACAGAGATGAGCAAAGTGGTACCTGAGAGGGAGCCAAGGGCCACCTCCAGCCTCTCTGTGCAGCATGACACCCATACAAAGGGTAGTCTCTGTCTCCTGACACTTTGCAGCTGCTATCCATTCTTCCCTTGTGCCCCAGACCCCAGTTATCTCTGGGCTGTGTGGATGAGTCTCACTGAGACCCTCTGGACACATTAACTGGAGAGAAACTTTGGAGACCAAACTGCTTGTGCTGAGCAGCCTGTGGAGAGAGTTGCATATTCACTGGAAATGGAAAACAGCTCTCTTACCTGAGCAAACAGAAGACTAAGCTGGAAAGTCAGAGAGCTTACTTCGCTATGGCAAGTTGTCCTCATTACCATTGCAGGGTTAGTAAATTATGAATATCTACCCATTAGAAGAGGAAAACTCAAACACAAGCTCTGTGATTTCTGCTGGGCTTGCTATTATTTTATTATTTCTAACCCTGTAAACTGTAGGATTTCAAAGGTAAAATCTGTTAATAGTTCATGTAACTTTACAAAGCAGGATCTGCTTCTACATAAAAACAGCAATACATGAGCAATTCCAGCTTTGCCAGTCTGAGTATGTACTGGCTGCACGCAGCCTCTAAACTGAAAGAGACCAAAATTGAAGTTAGAAATGCATCACTTCCCTGTGTCCAATCTCCAGCTCAATTTTAATGGGAATGAAAGACAGCTGCATGATGTGGAAGGCCTGTGGTGTGCGTGTTGGAGGGAGAGGGGCTGTGGGGAGTGCTGACGGAGCTTTGCTTCCTGCAGTCTGGGCATTGGCAAAGTGTCTGCCATGAAGTGTGTGTTCCCTGAAAGGTCTGCAAAGTTACAAATATATGTCTAAACAGGGATATAAATAGAAAAGCAGGTCGGGTAGTGTGTGCAAGCTTTATTTGGAAAAAAAAAAAAAAAACACACACACACCAAAATGGACTGAGAACAAAGAGCTTTTCACTGCCTCAAGCCTGGTGCTGGCCAGGATCCAGACAGATCCCTACTACTGGCTGAAACTGGAGCTGTGTAAGTCTGCCCTAAGTTATGTCTGGTTGCCCGTAGCCCTTGAGAACTTTCCTAAGAGTTACAAGTCATCCAGATTTAGGAGTGTCCATCTTATTTTGCTTGGTTGCATTCCTTATGTTAATGGGTAAGAGGCAGTGTGATGTAAGAGTTGTTTTGGGATCACATACAATCTGAAATGGTGCCTGCAATTTTTCTTTCTTCGGTGAGAAAATCCTTTGGTTTGCAATAATAAACTTGGACTTTCTTTAGCATCTTAGGTTTAATAATGGTGACTTATAATATGTAGTGGGGAGGATTTAACTCTTACTTCCCATAAATGTATATCCCATTTTTAAATCACACATTTACATAAAGACAAAAACCCCCATATCCTTCCTTTTTTTTTTTTTTTTTTAATATAGAGGACCTTTGTTGATGTCTGATAATCTAAATAACCAGAAAAATAGCTGATAAAAATTCCCTCATATGATAAAAAGGTATGAAAAATGTATTCAGGGCGATAGAGCTTGATTCTTTGCTAATCTGGAGCTACAAAATCTATCCTAAGAAAGTACAACTTTCAGAATGCATTGAAGTCTAAGGAGCATCAAGACCCTGCCTCCTGCAAAGATTGATCTTAGGCTGTATTTGTCTTCATGTCTTCTGTAATATATCTAAATTCACTACTGTATAATCAGAGTGATTTGAGTTTCGAGTGCTGCAAAAACATGAGTAAAACCTCCGAATCTTTGCTTACTTTACATTTTCAGTTTTTCTCGTGACAAGAAGACACAACTACATAAAATGTCATCCTGGCAGAACACAAGCACATTGTAGTGTGATGGGATCACAGTCAGCAGTCTTGGCTTTACATTTTTGAATCTGAATGTGTACAGCTCAAAATACAGGTTTATTAGGAATCATCAATCCCAGTTTATGCAAAGAACAGACAGTTCCTTTATGGTAGAGTCTGCTTGCTAGTCTGTTACACAGCTGGGTATAGCTGAAGAACAAGTAGGAGACAAATTAGGAAGTTTGATTCTTGAAGTGAAGAAATATTCTCCAAATCTCAGGCTATTAACAAGAGCAGAGGCAGTACAAAGTACATTCTTCCGAGAAGCTCGGTTCTTGAAGACAGCTTCTACATCTTTTGAGAAGAGCAAGTCTCTGAATTTCTCTGGAGATCTGTGTTGCTGCTAACACTGGCATGTCTTTTGTGTGAGGGCAGAAGGGCCCTGACAGGCTCTCAGCTCAGGAGAGTTGGCCTCTGCATTCTGCTTCATCCATTCACCCTACTCAAAAAACCCCACAACATCCTCCCCCACACTGCAGGAACTGGGCATTTGATGTCCATTTAATTTCATTGCATCCTAAGGTCTAATTACAACCTAATAACCTTATCATTTATACACTTGCTTGTACAACTTTTATTTCGTGTTTGTCATCTCTGTCTGTGAGCTGTTCTGTTGACCTCTTAGGAGCTGGCTCATAAATAAGCTACTGGCAATATGAAATTAGGTATGTGCTAGGAGTGCTTATATCTGTTGTAGAAATAGCTCTTATGCAGATGTTAAACTAAATGGTGATGATTCTCACCTGTTTTTATATCTGTTAGCTCACTGCAAGATGTTTCCGTAGAAATTGAGAGTTCCTTCAGTTAAAATGTGAAATTAACTTTTTACTACTATAGAAGTGGTATCAAAAATATTAGAAATACTTAATGGCATCAACAGTAAGAGATAGGAAAGAAGAGGAAAAATACCAGCAGCTCATCCAGCTCCTATTCTCCATCAGTATTTCTTATATTGCATTTACAGTGCTTTGTTCAAATTCCAGGAGTTGTGACTTCTATCAAAGATTTTTCCGTTATCCAGAAGAATTTATTTTCAGAGAAAATTTCTTCTCTATATTTTCATTTTCCTTTCACTCTACTTCTCTTAGTTGTACTTCTAAAGTATCACTCACAACGAAATAATAACTGTCTTTCCAGTTCTGCATTCTTCCCTCTTTAAAAATCCAGCATTGCTTTGCATTCTTATGATTTTCTTTGGTGTTTATTTCTCTGTGGTTTAGATATGAAGACAAATTTTCCAGCTGTATTATGGTATGATCTTTTGACACAAAAAGAATCCGTAAAGTTTACCATAAGAACGTTCCCAAGTTAAGGGAACATCCTTATGGAATGCCTCAACAGTGGATTATATTTTATATGGTTGAAATGCAGCTTCATTTCTTGTTAGTTCAGCAGTTTGTAGCCACTCTTTACTGAACATAACCTTGATCAGCTGTAAAGTTGTTCTGAGTTTCTCATAGACTTCCCAGGAACCAGATTGCTTTTTAAAATCTGTGTATTTTCACTAATTCTTTGGACTATGTCTCTTTCTTGTCTGGTGTTCACAGAGCATGCAAAGCTAATTTCTACTGAGCATTTCATGTGCACAGAGTTCCTTTTTCCATATTTTTTCTTTATGAAACAAGATTTGTATTCTGAAGCTGGTGCTGTGAGAGTTTTTATTATATGAAAAGCCCTTTCATTAAAGACAATATTTAATTTTTATGATAAACTTTAATTTTGCAAACCTATTTTTCTTGTTATTCTTCAGACTCCTTTGTGTGTCATAAGTGGTAAATTGAATGACTCCTGGGAAATTATTTTTCATTTCTGCAGAATTAGTACTATTGATGACAACTCTGGAAGTCCATCAATAGTCTGATGGTAATACTATATTTTCTCTCAAATAAAACAATATCACAAGGCGACAGAGAAGACTGGTCTTAGAACAATATAGATTTTTTTCTTTAAATAGATTATATCTTCACTGCCTTATTTCATTGTTGTATTTCAAAAGTTGGAGGGGGTAACACAGTAACACATACTGTCAGGTTTTTCCAGTAGTGTAAATTCCTAAATTCGCTCCTTCAGAAAACTCAGATATAATGTCTAGGGTAGAAGTTAAAACTGACTCTGTGTGAGAAAATCAAGGCACTTGACCCAAAGGCTAACCTTAACTAATCTCTTGAATAATCCCTGAATAAACAGTGGTTCTGTAAAGTGTGCTGTATAAAAGTACAAATGGGTAAGTCGTAATATAGCTAGTCTGCATGTGTTGTACACAGTGTCATGTACATTTTATTGTTGCTGTGTGTCTGGAAAACTTAAAAGAAAGAAAAATTCAATTTACTTCTGATCACTGTGATCCAAACCTCTTACTAAGGTCGTGAGATTATCCGTAATCAAACAACAAATTCTTTGAAAAATTTATTTGTTGTTCTTGGGCACAAAAAATGTGTTTTTCAGAAGCAGCAGGTTATCACGTGAACTAAGACAAAGAGTTAAGTGTGTGAAAGCAGAGAAACCTACACTGATGTTTTATGGGGTAATGATCATTCTTCAAGTCTGATAGAACATTTATGGAGTTGCTATGAGCTCACCAAAATGTTAGTAAAGTAGCTGATAGTTAAGGAGGAAACAGACTAATAGGAGAATCAACCATTTTCTTAGAACCACTGTGGTTTCCTCTCTGAATTCCAGATAGTTGGTAAATGATTTATGAAGCTATCGCTAATTATTTTATGAAGTTATGTATAGATTTAGTCAGGAAATTAATTTGTGCTATAGCTGTATGTTTATGTAATGGAAGAAGATGTCCTTTTCCCTATTCCCATATAGAGGGGAGTGAATACAATTAAATACATGTCTACATGCCTTCAAATGATGTTATAATATTGGAATGATTTACAGTTTGTATCAGTTTCCAAGCAATGCTTCAATGCCTTCATCTGTCTCCTCAGATGAAGGGCAGTCAATGCCTGTGGAGGGTGACTGGAAGGAGATATCACCTTCTCCTTCGGAGACCACGCTGTGGGTCGTTATGCAAAGAATTAAATGCAGCTTTAATTTGTGAAAGGTAAAACTAAAATGAACTACTGGAAATCTCTGTTACTTCCCATTACTTCTACTAGAGAAACAGTCTCCTTAGTTCAATTGCTCTTCTTGAGACATATTTGTCATTGAAGAAACTTATCTCCTTTTGTCAAGTCTGCATTTTTCCATTTGCAATCTTACCACTCCTACAGCATTCTCCTACACACTCATGTCAGTGAGGAGGATTTTCTGTACTTTTTAAAATGTAGCAGATACACTGTCCTGTATATTTTCACTTAATATCCCACAAGTGCTCCTGACAAAGTAAAAATACCACCAAAACCAACGAACAGAACCTCAGTTATACAAGACCACTCCAAACATCTGGAAGCAGAACACCTGAGAACAGAACACTGGCTTTCTGTAATCCACTGGTTGGCATACCAGCAGAAAGCTGAAAATTACTTTTTGAATTAATTATCTATTTTTCTTTCCCTTGTCCCTACCCCAGTTCATCATAGGTGATTCAAAACTGTTGATTTGTATATGCTTGAACATGAAGAACACTATTGCGTGGAGAGCACGTACATTAAGGCTGAGCAAAACCATTCTTCCAGTAAATACTCTTTTGACAATGTAGAACAGACACTGAGTAAGTGGAAGAAGTCTTGTATCAAAATTCATCTTAGGTATTTTCTCATAACCTGTGTAATCTTTAGCGATTGAAGTTGTACTGAATCAATAAGATGACTTTATTCCTGCCCAAAGCTCTTTTGGGACTACTGCCTAACAATCAGTTCTCAACTAGTCAGTTGCTTTTTTTTTTTTTTTTTTAACATTAGAAAGTAGCCAA